>JAMPIV010015894.1:0-143555 GCA_024509875.1 Oreohelix idahoensis
CATGCAGGGGTACGCGGGCCATGAAGAGAGCAGACAGACTAGCTTCAAGAGCACCCATAGAAGGTGAATTTAAAATGGATAAGAGAGAAATAAGGAAATTCATGATCGCTGTGGCGTTATTATTTAAGATCCTGCTAACAATAGTGTTCTGTTGGAGCAAGGCTTACAAAAATTCACTCCCAGAATAAATGACAAAGGAGGGAGTGATAGCTTGAGAAAAAATATACAGTATTATTTTATCATCAGCTCTAGAAGTACCTCTGTAAATGAGGTTGTGTTCACAGAGAGAGCGAATATTTCCTCGTGAGAAAAGTTAAGGACAAATCAAAAGGAAGGCATCTACTCTAGTTTGGAGTGATTGTGGGTATTAGAGCAAGGTTTAGATCCCCGCCACTATCCTTAACAGAAGATAATAGAACTGGATAAAAAGACAAATGGTTTAAAAAATTCTAAAAGCCTCCATTGACAGGTGATGTCCGGACACACAGATATGAGACGTGACTTAACTACAATAAGGTGTGTAACTCTAACGCTGGTTTTTAAATTTACAAATATAAAACAGAAGATATTTATTCTGGTTACCAACAATTTTCATATTAAAATAAACCATCATCACTGGTGGAGCAGTATAAAAGTAAAAAAAAATGAAATGCCAATAAAGGCCTGTAAAAACCAATGAATCAATACGTTTAAACCAATGTTGATTTTGTTATGTATTAAACCAAATTGGTCATCATCGGCAGGACGGCTTGTTCTTGGCAGTGGAATTGTCTTAGCTCCTCCTTGGCATCAGGTATGGAGTTTTCACTGGACCGTGTTCCTTCAAGTTTCATCAGTCTGGCTTCTGACATACAGTAGAATTGACCTGGCACGAGTCTAAGTATGAGATGTCCCCAGACAGGATTGTTACTCTGAACACAGGAAGACCTTTTCCTGGCTTTTGAAAGACACGCTTCAAAATGCTGTTTCTCTGGTCGGCGTCTTATCAGAAATATATTTATTCTAGTACTAGATTATCTTTAGCACTGAATATATATAAAAAGCCTTAAGCTTTACCACTGGAAATATACATTTAGAGATCACTTCTCTTAATGGAAATTATTATCACTGGATTAGCTTTAATAGAGAATATATTTCTCATATAGAAATTATAAAGCTTTTGAAATAACTAACTAATATCAATCACTGTTTTTCTGATGCTCACTGTTTGAGCCTGTAGGAGAAAGTAAAATTGTCTCTGCCGCCTTAATTTTAACTTGCTCGTTCCTCTTGCCTAAAACCTTGCTTTGTCCTTTTGAAGCCGAGAATTCCAGCCCCGCCCATTTCCTCTGTCGTTTGAAGATTTATTACACCAGTGGGGAAACCAATGCAAAGGTATGGGGCTGTGAGAAGAAAAGAGCTGTCAGGTAGAAGACGGATAGACGAGTGAATAGGAAGGCTGAAACAAATAAATGGATGAATTTTATTTCGTCCCATATCCTCCCGCTTAAGATGCATGCCATGTATCAACGTTCAGACATTAATTTCTAAAGTCCTCGTCGTTTCATCTTCTTCTTCTTTGATCCTTGACCGCCGACCGTCAAAGCAGTCAGTGGCCATCACCTCTTCTGGCGTCTTGTAGGGCAACAACAAATTGATTCCACTTTGCTCGATCAGCGGCCATCCTTCGTACAGTGCCCCAACTCTGGTTCATTCTTTGCATCTCAGCCTCTACAGTCCTTTGCCAAGTTGTTTTTGGTCGGCCTCTCTTTCGTTTTCCTTCAGGGGTCCATAGCATAGCTGTTCTTGTGATGGCATCTGGGTCTCTTCTGAGGACATGGCCAACCCAGCTCCAGCGTCTGCCAGCTATGATGGTGTGCATGTCCTCTTGCTTGCTTCGAGTAAGCAGATCTTGGTTGGTGATGGTATTCGGCCAAAAGATTCGGTGAATTTTTCTTAGGCATGTTGTGTGAAAAGAGGACAATTTCGACATTTCCTTATCTGTAACTCTCCAGCCTTCCGCACCATAGAGAAGCAAAGAAAGCACACAGCTCTGATATAATCTTAATTTTGTGCTTGTGCTGTACTGAGAGGACTTCCAGATGTTGTTTAGACTAAAAAAGGCTGTTCTTGCTGTTGAGGATTGTTGCATGGTCAGCGAGCATTTTGGGTTTGCCCCGATTCAGATGATCGCACAATGTAACACTCCTGCGGTATAGAATGAAATATACTGTTCAAAAAAAAAGAAACGCAACATTATTGCAGTGGTAATGGACACCAAATTTCAAACTTGTACCAACATTTTATTTTACGGAATTAATGTTTCAATCTTGGCATGAAGAAACTTTCAGACTTTAACAATGAAATGATCTTCATTAAATTTGGTTTGGACTTTTATTCTTTGCGACTGAGGCCTCCGTTTCAGTAAGGTGTATGGCCTCCTCTGGCCTCTATCAGAGAACGACATCTCCTTGACATGGATCCGATTAGCCGTTGGATCTATTGTTGAGGGATGGCTGCCCACTCTTCCCGCAGTGCAAGAGACAACTGTCGGAGATTGGCTGGAGCCACGTCTCGCTGGCGCAGTCGTCTGTCGAGTTCATCCCATAAGTGTTCTATGGGGTTCATGTCTGATGACATGGCTGATCACGGAATGGTCTGGACGTTGTTGTCAGCGAGGAACTGGGTGGTGAGTTGTGCCACATGAGGTCGAGTGTTATCCTGCTGAAAAATCGACCCTCGTGCAGCCAGAAGTGGAAGGACGTGAGGACGAAGAATTTCAGCGACGTATCGTTGGGCGTTCAGGCGTCCTTCAATTTGCACCAGGTCACTTCTTCCCATGAAGTTGATCGCCCCCCACATCAGTACACCTCCACCACCATGTGGAGGAGCCTCATCACTCTGTTCTGGGCGTAGCGCTCATGGACTCTGCGGTAAACTCTTCTCCGTCTATAGTGTCGCTGGAGCACAAAAAGTGATTCATCACTAAACCAAACCCATCTCCAGTCATTCCCAACGGTCCATTGACGATGCTGGTTTGCCCACTGCAGTCGGTTCTGGCGATGCCCGTTCGTAAGAACAGGACCTCTGTAGGGTCTTCTAGCCCAAAGACCAGAGTCGTGCAGCCGGTTCCTGACCGTTTGATCTGAAATTCGACGAGCTGCTGACATTGACTGGACTGTGGAGGACGCAGATGCAAGTCGATTCCTGAGGTGACGCAGCCGTATGAAGCGGTCTTCGGCAGGAGTTGTGACTCTTGGTCTTCCACTGCGAGGCCGGTCTGCCACTGAGCCAGTTTCTTGAAATCGCCTCCAAAGCCGACTAATGGTGCTTCTAACCACATTAAATTGTCTGGCCACTACACTTTGTGACTGTCCAGTCTGTAAACGTCCAATGATGACGAGTCGTTGTTCTGTAGTGAGATGAGCCATACTTGCGCATTGAATTTTCAACTGAATTTTTTCGAGGAGCGTCAATCTTTTATAGGCATTCAATAACGTGGTCAGAGAGTTTTGTGTTCAGTAAGTTTCACGGGATTCTCATGAACCTGTCACGAGTTATTGTCAAAAATGTTGTTTTGACCTTGGCCTCTTTCATGACCTCACGAATCATGAGGTGAGTACAATTCATGTAACCACGAGAAGTCAATGATCAGGTGGACACAGTCGATAGGTTGACTGAATATCTTTTAAAAAAGTAACACCAAAAATGTTGCGTTTCTTTTTTTTTGAACAGTATAGTTCGCGTGTGGCGAGGCATTTAATAAATGACGCGTTAGACTTAGTTACAGTCAGTCTGTGTGTGGCCTTCGAGCCCGATGGCAATGTTCAAAATGTGTGGCATGGCCACTTATCCAAAGTGTTTCCAAATGTGTGGCATAGTCACTTATCCAAGTGTATAACCGTCTGTGTTCGGGCTTTTAAGCCAATATAATAATATGTGGATAAAGACCGGAGAGTCTTGTGTATATGTTGCGTGCATATTTTGACGCACATATTACAAAATTCGATATGGCTATTTAATATGGGAAAAATATAGACATTCATTCATTTGTGTATGAAAATGCTGTCTATGGTAAAAGCGAGATAATCCATGTTTGATTCACACTTTTGATTATAGGAGTAATCGTTCTGGATATTGATCCGGCGCAAGGATATTGCGCTTACGTTTGTACTTATTTTTTAGGGCCAGAAAATATATTAATTTGCTTATTGTGTTTATGGCCTGAATTCATATGTATTACATATTATTAGTACAAGTAGAATCAGTCCTATATTGTATATTTTGGATGGGTAGGAGGGACTAGATTCTTGTTATTCCGGTCTAGCGGAAGTATGAGTTGTCTTGACAAGTCGTGATGAGTTCCGATGTACCGTGATAATGGCGGGTACGCACTTTTCAAAGGGCTGGTAGATTCTTAAGGAAATATGATTCATGAAGTGGTTTTTCTTCTAAAGGAGATGGTATCTCTACTATAGTTTATGTTAGAGACTCTCCTAAGGTACGGTACAATGTATAATTCGGACTCCATGTATTGCCAGACCCTATATTGATGATCTCATGTCGATTCGACCTAGATGGAACATTGTGCTTCGTATCGCTAGGGTCGTGTTTTGTATCGACGAAGATGACAGACTTTCCTGCAGCGGTTATGGCTACGTGAATTAACCTGATCACCGTAGAGCTGTATGGGAAACATTTATGAAATCATTTATATACCCATTATAAATTAACTCTGGCTTATATTCTCCTTCCTATGAATGAGTGAACGACAACTCAGGGAGGCGGCCATGTTAGATTTCGGTCATCATATGTTTTGATCACTGCCAAGAGAACAGATTATTTATCCTATTATCGGACAGTGACAGGGAGATCTCAATCTTGCTAGAAACCCCCTCTTTCGTGGTTTCATAATATATGCTACAAACTATGGACGTCAAGTAACTTTAGTTATTTACCGATCTACCTTCACTGACGCGTTTAGTCAGATAGGGGGATGCGGCCATAATGTATCATGACAATTGAACTTTTGATGTACTGCCCATTATTTCTGAATGTGTCATGACTTCAGATCTGCTATGTATACCTACAAATTGATATGTCAACATACCATGATGTACTCGTATGTCCCAGTGTGTACGTCTGAATAAATTGAGTAAACAAAGATTCCAGCAGTCTGCATTGGTGCCTTGTAGACACAAGTGTATGAGTGGTTATATTGGTCAGCACACGAACAGTACACCATTCGCGGTAATCACACTCTTTACTTCTACTTCATACATACACCATCCTGCGTCGGTTGGAGTGACCAAGTTTAGGGCCTGCTTCCCCTGGAGCCTTTGCCTTCCCTAACTCAGGACTAGGGTGAGTTACCCATTTACAGCTGGGTAGACTGGGGCATGCCTGATCTCAACAACACACCACTCTTCCTTACAGAGCATACAGACTGACACTTTACAGAGTGGGAAATAAACAAATAAAGAAGAAAAAAATTTTACAGTGGCGAGCCAGATTCCTGGGTCCAGCTTACGCAGTTTTGTGTTGAGAATCACAGTTTACAGCTGAAAGAACATTTGTTTGAACACATCAACACCAGTAGGACAGCTATACAGTCGATGTCAGCTTGACCTGTATTACCGATAGGATGCTGTATCTAGGTCAGCGCTTGTTGACAGTTTTTCGCTGTACAGACAGTATTACACAGGACAGTGGTATCAAGTGTAGAAAATATCTGGAGCAGTATTGTTGACATTTCTCAACGTACAGAAGAATCACAGTGTTGTTGAGCATAAAGTGCATAGTTCATCGTTGGATCTTCATATGCTCTACAGAGAAAAATTGACAGTGTAATAGTTTAAAATTAAATCTATTCCTGAATAAAGTGGCAAGTTATTAGTATTAAAATAAACTGTGCCTGCTTTACAACACTATACCTGCAACACATTCCATTCATGACATAAATTATATTGTATGCTATATGCTATTTATGCTTACATGTTATTTGTTATGTATTAAATTAGTTTTTGTTCTGTGTGACTAGTACAAGGTATGCCGAGTGACATTGGTCTGGTACTAGTATTCTATAGGTACACATTTTCTTAATTGGAAATTTGTTAGCAACAATTTGCTGCTATTTCTGTTAGTTGTGATGAGGTGTTCTTTTCTTCGTTGTTTTTGTTAATAATTTTGTGTTCCTTAGTTTTGTTTGATTTGTTTGCATTTGTTGGTCTAATCGTTTCTATTTTTGATTTCTTTACACCCTTATGTTTATACACTGTGGCGTTATTTGTCTTGTTATCTTATTGCAGTTATCATCACGGATTCTGTGATCATTTTTTTCATTTCTCCTATTTAATTTAATTTGATCTCTGCAAATGTTTTCAGATTGTCTTTTCTTGTTTGTCCTTTGTAATGTCTTTAGTTGACATATGACACAGGAGTTATAGTGTTATACACTGATAGTATAGTACAGATCAGTACTTTATGATTATTTTCCACAGGTACCCAAGTGATCTTTGATTACATTGAGGTATACAAGACCTTTGTAAGGCCTGTCTCCCACAGTATTTGAGATACAGTTATTGTTGTCCACAGGTACTCAAGTTATCATTGGTTATTATAAACCATACAAGTTTGGACTAAGACTAAGTCTATGGTATAGACTTGTCTCCCATTAAAGTGAAAGAGGGTAATTTATTTACTTTTTCAGGTTTCTGATTTAAGAAGACAATATGTCTACATTAGATTATTTTATTGCACAAGGAAAATCTCTTGATAAGACTGGAAAAGACTTAGAACAATGGGCTGTTGCTCAATATGACAAAGCATTAGCTGCTGAAGAAAAAAAAGCTCTGGCTGAAGAAAAAAGATTAGAAAGAGAAGCTGCTGCTGAAGAAAAAAAAGCTGCTGCTGAAGAAAAAAAAGCTCTGGCTGAAGAAAAAAGATTAGAAAGAGAAGCTGCTGCTGAAGAAAAAAAAGCTCTGGCTGAAGAAAAAAGATTAGAAAAAGAAGCTGATACTGCTGCTGAACTAAAGAAATTGCAGATGCAAGTGGAGGAAAGGAGATTTGATGCAGAACAGAAGAAATTAGAAGCTGCTGCAGAACAGAAAAAATTAGAAGCTGCTGCAGAACAGAAAAAAATTAGAAGTTGCTGCTGCTGCAGAACAGAAAAAATTAGAAGCTGCTGCAGAACAGAGAAGATTAGATAGAGAAGCTGAAGAGAGAAAAGCAATAAGAGAACATGAGTTTGAATTAGAGAAATTAAAATTGACATGTATGAGTAATGTTAATCAGGCATCTGGTGGTAATGGTAAACCCTTTGTGTACAAGGTCAAGGTACCAGCGTTTAACCCTACCAGTGATGACATAACATTTTGGCTTTCTAGATTTGAACGGGCTTGTCGATCTCATAATGTTGACAAATCACAGTATGTGAATCAGTTGTCTGAAAATCTAAAAGGGGAGTCTCTGAGTAAGTTATATTTTGTTGAAGAGGCCGACAAAGATAATTATGATGCTGTTAGGGCAGCTTTGATAAAGAGATATCAGCTGTCTGAGGAAGGTTACCGTCTTTTGTTTAAAACAATGAGACCTGAGGTAGGTGTAGAATTCTCAGATTTCATCTCAAAAGCACGAATTACACTTTCACGATGGATTGAATTATCCAAAACAGAGAAAACATTTGATGGTCTTACGGATTTATTGCTAAGAGACAAGGTCATGTCTTCTGTAAATAAATCATTCCTAGAGTTCTTACATGAGCGTAAACCTGGTACAATAAAGCAAATGGAAGAATATTGTGACCAGTATGCCACGGCACACCCTGACATGATTCTTAGTAACTCTAACATTAAAGAGAGTATGCCAGTTGCTTCGGCAACAGAATATAATCAGAATTACTCACACAAATTCCAAGGAGCTAAAAATAAATTTGATAAAAAGGTTAATTGGAATAAGTATCAAAACCAAGATAACCACTCAAATCAGGGTTCTTCTTCGAAGAACTGGAATCGGGCTGATAGTCCTCGACACGCGAGGGGTACCCATAATGTTAGAAATTCTCGGAAAGGGAGTAGCTATAGGAACTACCCAAGTGCTTCATGGAGACAAAAAACCAATATTACAGGGATACTCAATATAATGAGCATGATGATTATGATCATGAATATTATGATTCAAACCCAAATAGGGGTTATAACAGAGGCAATAATAATTATAGAGACAATTATAACCGAGGTAGATCACAACACAAAAGACATGGTAAATCTTATTACCAGGCTAACTCTGCACAACAGGAGTTCCACGACACCGATAATCAGAATAATGATAAAAAAGACTCCAACAGTGTAGCAAATTCCGCTTTCGATTTTGCTAGAGCATCTGAGTGTTCGCAATGCAAAACATTATTCGATCCAACCACAGTTTCTACTTTAAGCTGCGGTCACCCGCTTCCCGCTCTCCATGCGTCAATTGCGCATAATGGAAGGGGTGCTCTTGTCTTTAATAGGGGCCTAATAGATGGTACTCCGGTATCAATTCTTTTCGATTCGGGGTGCACTACCATTGGAGTGAGGCAATCACTCGTAAATCCTTCTCGAGCTACAGGCAATATAGTCAAATGTGTAACATTTGGTGGCACATTGGAGAAGTACTCCACTGCCATTATCAATATTGCTACGCCTTTCTTTACAGGAGAGGTGCAAGCATGTCTCTTGCCGAATCCGATCGCTGATCTTATCATCGGTCGCATTCATGGAGTGAAAGAATGCACTCCACAGCAAATTTCTAATTGGGAAAATGTTAATATGCAATCTGCTAATGCAGTAATCACTAGGGCTCAAGCTCTTAATATGCCACAATCTTCACATTCTGAAGATAATGATGCGCAGATCCAAGATGATCCCTTGGAGATTTCCCACGATTCCTTTATCAAACAGCAGGAAGATGATCCTACTCTAAAGAAATTCTTTACTCTGGCAACAAAAGGTGATCCGAATAAGGATACAAATCGTAAATCTTGGATTACGATGAAGAATGGCGTACTTGTACGTATGGTACAAGACTCCGCTAAGTCCATTCATTCTCAAATCCTTGTGCCTAAAAATATGAGAGTTAAAATCTTACAGCACGCTCATGATTCGCAGTGTGCTGGACATATGGGTTTTTCCCGTACTAAAGCTAGAGTTCTTCAATCTTTCTTTTGGCCTGCTGTGAATAAGGACATACGAATCTATTGTCGATCTTGTAAAGTATGTCAAGAGATTAAATCCAGAGGTCCACGCCATGATGCACCTATTCAGGCTGCAGACATTCCCATTCGGCCATTTCAAAAAATGGCGATAGACATCATTGGTCCATTTAAGATAAAGTCTGCTAGAGGACACCAATTTATTTTGACGTGTGTTGATATGTGCACACGTTGGCCGGAGGCTGTTCCTCTAAAGAGCATAACTACTGCTGATGTCGCAGATGCTCTTTGGTTAATATTTTCTCGTCTGGGGTTTCCAGCAGAAATATTATCCGACCATGGTACCCAACTCATATCGGATACCATGTCTCAAGTAATGTCGACTCTGAAGATAGAGAGATCGCTGAGTAGTATTTATCATCCTATGTCCAATGGGATGGTGGAACGTTTGAATAGAACTCTGAAAAACCTACTAGGTAAGATAACAGAAGATCATCCTCAGGATTGGGATAGGGTTTTACCCGCGGCTCTCTTTGCATATAGAGAGGTCGCCAACGAACATACAGGATTTTCTCCCTTTGAACTTGTCTTTGGCGCGAAACCGCGAGGTCCTATGTCCTTACTTCATGATCTTATAACTGCTGATAATATTGTCGATGACACAAAATCCTCTTATGAATATGTCATCGCACTTAGACACAAGATTATTGAAGCATGCAAATTGGCAACTGCTTCTTCTGAATTTGCGAAACAGAAGGCAAGGGAATTTGCCAATAAAAAGAGATGTTTGCGACAACTTTGTCCAGGTGACAAAGCATTTGTCTTGCTACCTTGTAGGGAAAATAGACTTCTCATTTCTTGGAAAGGTCCGTACGATATAATATCAAAAGTTTCCGATGTTGACTATATCGTCGATATTGACGGGAAGCGTAAAACCTTCCACATCAACATGCTCACGGAATTCCATGAACGTCCTGATTATTTACAACCTGTTTTCCAGGCAACGGACGATTTTCCAGTCCAACATGGACAGTACTCATCTCTGTCAGTAATACAGGATGAGGAAACGAGTTTCTCGGATGTAAATTTACCTTTTCCAATGATTCCTCTTCACTCTAATGAATCATGGAAAGATGTTGCAATTTCTCCAGAATTATCTCCAGGAGAGCAGAAACAAGTTTCTACTATGTTAGAACAATTTCAGGATGTCCTTACTGACATTCCTGGTCAAACTGATGTCATTCAACATGACATTATTCTTACTGACCATAGTCCTATAAGAGTCAGACCGTATCCTATCCCGATACATTTTCAAGCACAGGTAGAGAAAGAGTTAGATGAGATGATAGAGTTAAAAATTATTGAACCATCCACATCAGCATATTCTTCGCCGATGGTTATAGTACGGAAAAAAGACAATAACATACGTCTTTGCGTGGATTATCGCAAATTGAATCAAGTGACTAAATTCGATGCTGAACCTATGCCTTTACTAGAAGAGCTACTTACGAGACTATCGAATTCTCACTTCTTTACTAAACTCGATTTGTCTAAGGGATATTGGCAAGTTCCACTATCCGAACACGCCAAACCGTTTACTGCTTTTTCGACGCCTAGGGGTCTATTCCAATGGAATTTCATGCCTTTCGGTCTTATGAACGCCCCTGCAACATTTGTACGCATGATGCGTCGAATCCTATCTCATCGCTCAGATGTCATTGCGTATCTTGATGACATCTGTCTTTTCAGTGATACTTGGAACGATCACTATAATGGTATAAATGAACTATTGTCTATCTTACGCGAGCATAACCTGACAGCGAAACCATCGAAAGCATGTATTGGTTTTAGCGAAATATCTTTCTTAGGACACCGTGTTGGTCATGGGTTCCTAAAAACAGAAGACCATAATACAAGTAAGATACTTAACATTTCTATTCCTAAGACTAAAAAGCAAGTACGAAGTCTCTTAGGTCTAATACAATTTTATGGACGATTCATCCCGAATCTGTCCTCCATTATGTCACCTCTTTCTTCCTTGCTAAAGAAAGGGTCTCCTAATGTAGTCCATTGGACTCAAGAATGTCAATCCTCTTTGGATAAGGTTAAAACTATGTTTTCTACTTCACCTATCCTAGTATTGCCTTCTAAGGATAAGACATTTATTCTTCGTAGTGACGCTTCATCCACCGGGATTGGAGCTGCACTAATGCAAGAGTACTCTGGAACTCTGCATCCTGTGATGTATATTTCTCGGAAATTAAATGCCGCAGAGAAGAATTACTCGGTCCTAGACCGTGAATTATTGGCTATGGTTTGGTCAATCCTTAAACTGCAAAGATTTCTTCTGGGCGCGCATTTCATTGTGGAAACTGACCAGAAAGCTCTTACGGCTATTCAGAGTAAAAATCTGAAGAGCGCGAGATCAACGCGATACGCGATTGCTCTACAGCCATTTCATTTTTCGGTGCGAGCTATCCGTGGGTCAGAAAATGTGATGGCAGATATTTTGTCTAGATGCCCACATGATTCATAACTGTTATACAACTTTGATACAGTTGTTTCTATGTTGAAATGTGTACACATATGTAATATATCATATATTGATTGTAACACTACTTAGCGGTTCATTGATATTTATTCACCGCTGATCTTTCAATGTTTTTCGTCTTTGATGATCATGATGTTAAGATATCTTAGATGAAATTTATGTATAAACTAATGTGGAAATTGTGTCATTGCTAATATTGTAGTATGCGTTGGTGACACCTCTCTGGAAATATTTATACTTAGAGAAGTACTTTCTCTAAGGTCATAAAACTTATGCTTATCATCTGCGCATTGTTATTGGTGCGTTGTGAGCCTATTGTATGTTGCTCCTAGATGTATTTCAAAAAAAAAAATGTACCATTTTTTTTTCCCGAGGGGTGTGGTAATCTGTTGCGTGCATATTTTGACGCACATATTACAAAAATCGATATGGCTATTTAATATGGGAAAAATATAGACATTCATTCATTTGTGTATGAAAATGCTGTCTATGGTAAAAGCGAGATAATCCATGTTTGATTCACACTTTTGATTATAGGAGTAATCGTTCTGGATATTGATCCGGCGCAAGGATATTGCGCTTACGTTTGTACTTATTTTTTAGGGCCAGAAAATATATTAATTTGCTTATTGTGTTTATGGCCTGAATTCATATGTATTACATATTATTAGTACAAGTAGAATCAGTCCTATATTGTATATTTTGGATGGGTAGGAGGGACTAGATTCTTGTTATTCCGGTCTAGCGGAAGTATGAGTTGTCTTGACAAGTCGTGATGAGTTCCGATGTACCGTGATAATGGCGGGTACGCACTTTTCAAAGGGCTGGTAGATTCTTAAGGAAATATGATTCATGAAGTGGTTTTCTTCTAAAGGAGATGGTATCTCTACTATAGTTTATGTTAGAGACTCTCCTAAGGTACGGTACAATGTATAATTCGGACTCCATGTATTGCCAGACCCTATTTTGATGATCTCATGTCGATTCGACCTAGATGGAACATTGTGCTTCGTATCGCTAGGGTCGTGTTTTGTATCGACGAAGATGACAGACTTTCCTACAGCGGTTATGGCTACGTGAATTAACCTGATCACCGTAGAGCTGTATGGAAACATTTATGAAATCATTTATATACCCATTATAAATTAACTCTGGCTTATATTCTCCTTCCTATGAATGAGTGAACGACAACTCAGGGAGGCGGCCATGTTAGATTTCGGTCATCATATGTTTTGATCACTGCCAAGAGAACAGATTATTTATCCTATTATCGGACAGTGACAGGGAGATCTCAATCTTGCTAGAAACCCCCTCTTTCGTGGTTTCATAATATATGCTACAAACTATGGACGTCAAGTAACTTTAGTTATTTACCGATCTGCCTTCACTGACGCGTTTAGTCAGATAGGGGGATGCGGCCATAATGTATCATGACATTGAACTTTTGATGTACTGCCCATTATTTCTGAATGTGTCATGACTTCAGATCTGCTATGTATACCTACAAATTGATATGTCAACATACCATGATGTACTCGTATGTCCCAGTGTGTACGTCTGAATAAATTGAGTAAACAAAGATTCCAGCAGTCTGCATTGGTGCCTTGTAGACACAAGTGTATGAGTGGTTATATTGGTCAGCACACGAACAGTACACCATTCGCGGTAATCACACTCTACACTTCTACTTCATACATACACCATCCTGCGTCGGTTGGAGTGACCAAGTTTAGGGCCTGCTTCCCCTGGAGCCTTTGCCTTCCCTAACTCAGGACTAGGGTGAGTTACCCATTTACAGCTGGGTAGACTGGGGCATGCCTGATCTCAACAACACACCACTCTTCCTTACAGAGCATACAGACTGACACTTTACAGAGTGGGAAATAAACAAATAAAGAAGAAAAAAACTTTACAGTATAGTGTTCTACAACTGTATGGTATAACCACTAATGAATATATATATATATATATATATATATATATATATATATATATATATATATATATATATATATATATATATATATATATATATATATAACCGGTGAGATAATGCTGTTAAAGCAATAAATAAATAATGTGTAAGGACCATTGAGTCCAGTGTTATGTAAGTCGGAATCGCAACCGCAATAATTATCAGGTGCGAAAGTTGGAAAACACGAGCGCAGATATAATGTGTAAACGGCTGATAGAGCCAGACTATGAATGCCAAAAGTGACTGAATATTATAGACACAGTTTCCTATGTGTGGATTACTCCTTCAGGTCACTAGTATCAGAAATATAATAATTATGCCAAAAGCTTGGTAAAGTAAAATAGAGTTGGTCAAGGACATAAACGATATATTTAAAACCAACGGTTACCTGACAGACATGTAATGTCTAAGAAGATACTAACTCTAAACTATGATAGTCAGTGTTTTCAATGTGGGATGTATTATGGTTAAGATGACATTATGATCGATGAATTGTTATTAAATGTTGAGTCGTCAGAAAAGACTTGTTCACTGAAGTATTCCACAAGTTTCAATTATGTTACCTTGACAATTGACGATTGGCGGTTAACCTTCAAGGTTGGTTCAAGTATACAACACTATGTCAAGCTACTAATAATTGAAGTAATAAAACACTAACCGACAATAGATATACACAAAGTTTAATGAAGAAACACTGATACTAAATTATAAAATTAATAAAGATAAACCCAATGTTACAGCAGAAAGATACTCCGTGATACAGAACAGATGAATATAGAATACACTAATTGAAATATAATATAAGCCCAATTATTGAAGCCTGAAAGTCTGTAACACTTCCTTTGTTCATTCTGTTGTTGATGTCTTTGCTTGCTCCGCCATCTGGTGTTACTATGCATCCTAGATATGTGAAGGTGTCTGTCTGTTCCAGTAGCTGATTCCTTACTGATATGGGCTCAGGGTTGCTCACATTGAGCGTCATGACCTCTGACTTCTTTAGAATATGTTCAAGCCCACCTGCTGGCTATACTTATTAAGTCTATCCGTTTTTTCCTGGATGTGTTGATGTAAATGTGGTGGTAGTGCAATGTCATCTGCATATTCCAGATCTTCCAATGCAGAAAATGTAGTTCATCATATTCCTCTTGGACTGCCCTCTGTTGTTTGGCGCATCACCCAGTCTATGACTGTTAAAAATAGAGTGGTTGATAAGGGGCATCCCTGTCGCACTCCTGTCTTCACCTCAAAGGTTAGGTTGCTCTGCCCAACGCTGCATGTAAAGTTGGCATAGCGGCTTTTTATGATTGACACTATGCAGCTTGGAATTCCATAAGCCCTCAGTATTTTCCATAAACTGTCCCTATGTATACTGTCAAAAGCCTTTTCGAAATCAACGAAATTAATGTACAGCTGTCTTTGCCATTCTGAGCACTGCTCTATAATGTTCATGAGGGTAAATATATGATCTACACATCTTCTGTTCTTTCTAAATCCTGCTTGTTCTTTCCTCAGTTTGTGGTCTACTGCTTTTGAAATTCTCTGTGTGATTATCCTGCCTAGTATTTTGCTGGAAACTGAGAGAAGGGTGATTCCTCTCCAGTTATTGCAGTCTGCAAGATCTCGCTTCTTGGGCAATTTGACAATTATTCCTTTGTTCCACTCCGTTGGTGTTGTCCCTGTTTTCCAGACTTGTGCAAGTAGTGGTTCTAATAGTTCTGCTGCTAGCTCAGGGTCTGTCTTAAATAGCTCTGCATTTAAAGTTGTCATGGCCAGGAGCTTTTCCATTCTTTAACCTTTTGATTGCTGTGATGATTTCTTCTTTTCGTGGAATGTCTGTATTAACATCTAGATCATTTTCAGCCTCACGAACATTCAATTGTGTCTCTGGTGGTTCCTTGTTCAGAGTTTCTCTTAAATGCTCTGCCCATCTTGTTTCCTGTCCCTCTGCTGTCGTGATGACATTTCCTTGCTTATCTCTTACTAGTGTAATATTGTTTGCACCTCGTTTTCCGCTGATGAATTTAGTTATTTTGTATACTGTACTTTGTTCATTTCTCTGTTCTGCCTCTTCTGCCTGTCTTGCAAGATCATCTAGGAAATTCCTTTTGTTGGCTCGGGTTTGGCGTTTAACTTCCTTGTTCAGCTGACTGTATTGTTCGCTGTATAGTTGCTTTAACCTGAGGAACTTCGCTTCTGTTTTCTTTCTTTTCATTTCCTTTCTCATCTTCATGGTGTTTAATGTTTCTGGTGTTATCCAGTCTTGCTTCTTCCTTTCCTGCAATCCCAAGCATGATTTGCTGCTTTCCTTATATATTGTTGAAATGGTGTTGAATTTCTGGTCTATACCATCAGTCAGTCTTTTCCTGACTTATGGCAAATTGATATCGTTTCTTAATATCAGCCGCAAAAGCTTTTCTGGTAAGGGAGTCCTTCAATTTGCAGATCTCAAACCTTTTCTGTGTAGTTACAGTTGGTCCAGCCTTTCTTTCTTTCACTTTCAGTTTTGCTACTACTAAATGGTGATCACTTCCCACATCTGCACCTCTTCTTACCCTCACATCCTGTAATGCATGTCTCCATCTACAATTAATCATGATGTGAACTATCTGGTTTCTGTCCCGACCATTTGGTGATTCCCATGTCAATTTGTGAATTTCCTTGTGTGGGAAGAGTTTTCCTCCAATGACCAGGTTGTTAATGCTACAGAAACTTATTAATTTATCACCATTATCGTTTGCTGTTCCGCTGACGCATTTCCCCATTACTCTTTCATTATATGTATTGTGTGTTCCAACTTTCGCATTGAGGTCTCCCATTACTATGATAAGATCATATCTAGGTGTGTCTTCCATTTCTTTCTGTAGTTGTTGATATAATTCATCCTTGATCTCTTCATCACTGTCATTCGTTGGTGCGTAGCATTGTATTATTGTAGTGTTGGTGAATCTCCCTCTCAATCTTATTCTTATCATTCTGCTGTTGATGGGTTTCCATTCCAGTAATGTCCTTTCTATTCCTTTCTGTAGAATAATGGCTACACCTTCTTTGTGCTGTTCATCCTCTCTTCCAGAGTAAAGTACTGTTTCTCCTGTTGCTGTTTTAACTTTTCCTGCCCCTGTTCATCTGCTCTCGCGTATCCCTAGAATGTGTAATCTATAGTTTCTCATTTCTGCTGTGACCTGTTTTAGTTTACCCGTCTCGTTCATTGTACTGACATTCCAAAATCCTATTCTTGTTTCACGTTTTGCGGTCAGGACGTCCGTTTTCGTGTCAGTGGCTTCCTTTCGGCTTTCACCACTGACAGTCATACGAGCCTCAGACTCCGGATGTCCGTCTCGCAGCAAAGTTTGTTCATTTGTTGTCGTTTCCGTAACTTCATTTCTTTTTACATAGACAGGGGAGTCAGCTTTAGTCTGCTTTAGTCTGACCCCTGCCGGCGCAAACCTGTCCAGCTTGGTAGAACCTTCCAGGAGTAAAACTCCCGCTGGCATAGCTCTGGGGGTAATCATGGTACGCAAGCCGCCATACCTCGACAAGTCGTCGTTTCATGCGTTCTGTTTTTCCTCGGTTTGCCGATCCTGATCTATCGGATGTCTGCTGAGGAAATCTGTTCCAACATTTGCTTTCCCAGGGATATTTTGTACTTGGAATGAGTACATCTGGAGTAAGATACTCCACCGCACAAGGCGTGCGTTTAACTTCTTGGATGCAGCCAAAAACATTAGGGGTTGATGGTCACATTGTACCATAAAATTAGTTCCATAAAAGTACGGCTGGAATTTCTGAATTCCCCATGCAAGCGATAAGCACTCCTTCGCCTTGGTAGAATAATTCCTCCCTGCAGGGTTTAGCTTCCTACTGGCGTAAGCAACGGGGAACAAGGTTGTCGAGTCCTGAAGACCATGTTGCAGTAGTGTAGCACCTATACCTATGTTACTTGCGCCTGTTCGCAACACAAAGGGTTGTGTCAGATCGGGAAGCTGTAAGATGGGTTTTGAAGTGAGATGCTTTTTTAATGAGACGAACGTCTCCTCATTTTCCGCGGTCCATATCACCATATCCTGATGGCCCTTTTTAGTCAGGTCCGTTAAGGGGGCGCATAGAGCATTGAAGTTCTTGATATCGCGCTGGTAAAAACCGCACAAAGCTACGAATCCTCTAACATCCTTTTTCGTAATTGGCCGAGGCGCTTTACGAAGTTTCTTGATGTTTTTTTCGTCTGGAAACAAACATCCATGGGAAACTGTATGCCCCAAGAATTTGAGTTGTCTGAACCCGATCTGACATTTAGAATGTCGTGCCTTCAGTCCTGTCTCTCTAAGGCGTTGCAAAAGAAGTTTTAAAGCTTCTAGGTGTTCCTCAAAACGTGCCTGTCGCTATTAGAATGTCGTCCTTTAAAATTGTGATCGTCTGGGTGTCGCAGTGGAGATAGAAGCTCTTTCATTATTCTTGTGAATACCATTGGGGCATTGCTCAATCAAAAGGGCAAAACTTTAAACTCGTAGTGGCCTTCGGTTGTGCTAAAAGCTAGCAACGGACTTATCTCCTTTTTTACTGGGATTTGATAATACCCTTTGCTCAAATCTATCTTAGAGAAGAAGTGTTGCTAAGCTTGGCAAATAAGAGATTCTGGTCAGGTAAAGGCTGTGCCTGGTACTCAGTTACGGCGTTAAGCCTTCTGTAATTTATACAGAGCCTATGTTCACCTGATGGCTTCCTAAGGAGCACCACACTAGCACTGTAAGGTGACTCCGATTCTACAATTATATTTGCTTTGAGGTGAGTGAGTCCTGGCTTGTCCGTAAGGGCTTCTTTATGTTCCCTTAATAACTGCTTCACCTGTCCGTTCTGAAATTCTGTTAGCTGAGGACAGATTTTTACATCCTTATAGGTTTTTTGTGGATGGAGTGGGTATTCTACATCTGTCTTTAGCTCTGAATCCACCTCTGATGCAAGAGCCAGAGTCATGAGTTGCACGGGTTCTAGGACCTGACGTTCGATATATTTCTTAAGGAGGTTTATTTGGTACATCTTCTCCTTCCCACGAACAGCAATCTTGTAGCTGATGCAGGAAATTTTGTCGACAACAACTAAGGGCCCCTGCCAGCTTATGTGTAGTTTACTGGTACTGCTTGGCAGTAGCAAGAGCACTTTTTCTCCTACACTGAGGATTCGGTCTCTTGCCCTCCTGTTGAAGAGCCTCGCGTGCTTTTTCCGTGCGGCGCGTACGTTTGCCGACGCTGTCTTCCATTCCATTTTTGGCCGCTCTTTTAGTTCATTCACATATTTAGATGCTGTAGTGACTGTTTCATCCGCGTTAGGATCAGTCCACATCCTACGTAAAGTTTCAAGAGGTCCTTTGATGGGTCGTCCAAATAATAACATGGCTGGAGGTATACCAGTAGAGTGGTGGAGTACTTCCCTATACACAAATAAAGCTGCAGGTAATAACGAATCCCAGGATTCTGGTTTCTCCTGTGCGAGCTTCCGTAAAATTGTAAGTAGAGTCCAGTTAAATCTTTCCACTTGTCCATTGGATTGTGGATGACAAGGAGATGTGTGGACGTGTTTAGTTTAAAAAATCCTAAAAACTTCCTCCATCAGTTTCCCTCTGAACTGTGAACTTTTGTCAGTTAATATCTGATAAGGGAATCCTAATCTTGTGAATATCGAGAGCAAAGCCTATGCTACATGTACTGCTGAAGTTAGAGCAATCGCTTCCCCCCACATAGTACGTGTGTCTACCAGAGAAAGGATGTATTTGTTCCTCTTCCTGGTCCTGTCCAAGGGTCCTACTAAATCCACGGCGACTCTCTCAAATGGTGTGCCATTGATTGGCATCTCTCCTAGCGTAGCAGGAGGTGTACAGTGTCTAGGTGCCACACGCTGACACTGGTGGCATGACTTAACATGACGTTGAATATCAGCGTTTACTCCCGGCCAATAGATGTGGACCCTAATGCGTTGCATGGTGGCCCCTTGCCCCATATGTCTGCCAAATGAGGTAGAATTTCCCATTTCCAGAACTTGAGTTCCGTATGGTTAGAGTACCACAAGTTGAGTGTGTTTATGTCCCACTTGTCCAGCTTTCCAATAAAGGATTCCTTCTTTGGTGTAGAAGTCTCCAGGGTGGTAAGAGCGGTGGGCATTTGGCAGTTTTTTGAAGCATCTAGTAAGGGTAGGGTCCTGTGCCTGTGCTTTCCTCAATTCTCCAGGAAAACGATTTGGACAAGTGTCTGACTTTTCTTCCTGCTTTCCTTTTGCCCTAGTTTGCACTGCCGCTATAACCAAGGGCTGGGATGGTGTTCCAAAAAACACATACAGACATCCCAAGATCAAATCATATATGGGATTGTCGAGCATTGCTGCTTTAAAGGTCCCCGTGACATAACGAGACTTAACCTCAATTACAACAACCGGTAATGTTAGGGGCGTTGCTCCTTTCATAGGGCCCTGTATCTCAATGGTCTCTTCTTTGATCTGATGAGGCCTAACGAGTGCCGAGGAGATAACGGACTCGTAGGCAAGTCCAGTGTCATATAAGCAAGATACTGGCGAGCCATTAACGAAAACAGTCTCAATGACAGCTGGACGAGAGGGTTCTGCTTGGGATTTTTGGAGCTTTGTCTTCTCTGTGGGTCCAGCTAACAAGCATACAGCGTGAGGGGGGAGGTTTCTGTCTCCTACAGCACTCGGTATTATAGTGGGTGTTAGTGTTACAAATCTTACAACACTTCTTGCCTGCTCCTTGTGCTGGTCCATGAAAATGTCCAGTGGGTTTCACCTGGTGGTCTTGTTTTTGTTAGTGTGATTTATTTGGTGCAGCAGATGTGGCCTTGGTTTCAGAAAAGGTTCGCGCTTTGGGGTTGTGTGGGGTATCATTGTGTCGCCTCTTGACAGGGTGCACTTCAGCCTGGGCCAAAAGATAACGTTCTGCAAACGTGACAACCTGTTCACGAGTTACAGCCCCATGCTCCGCCAGGAACCGTCTCATATCAGGAGTTAGCGAATTTTTCATCTGCTCAACGATGATCATTTCTTGCAACCCTTCATATGTTTCGGCGAATAGTGCCAATGATCCCCATTTCTCTAGATAGGACTTTAGCCGTGTAGAAAATTGTGCATAATTTTCGTTTGGCTCATTTTTCGCTGTGCGAAATTTGAGAATATAGGTCTCGCTTGTAAGCTGAAATCTACTCAAAAGATCTTTCTTAAGGGAGTCATAATTGTTTTGGTCTCTGGAGGGCAATTTGAGGAAAACTGCAAACGCTGGTCCACGTACTCGTTGTGACAACTTTAAGTTTCACTTTTCCTTATCGAGTCCATATGTGGTAGCCAATCGCTCAAACCTGTCCAAATAGGTGTCTATAGATTCCACTTTGTCTGAGAAGATGTCAATAGAAAATGCCATAGCACAAGATGCAGCTGTCTGTTGGGTAGATGCCTCATCCGTTCGCGGCGAAGAGCTGGGACTACTACCGCTGGAGTCAGATTCTGCCCGTCTCGTTTGCATTTCCAGCTCCAGCTGCTTTCTCTGCAATTCATGCATCCGCACTTTCTCGCGTTACTCCCTCTCAGCCTGCTTTTCCTGTAAACGTTCCTGCCTCTCAGCTTGCTTTTCCTTTTCACGTTTTTCCGTTTCTGCTTTCCTCTCTTTTTCAGTTTATTCCGTAATATATGTCCTAATTCTCTTCCACTGTCCCATTTCCTTACCTATTTCGGAAAAATGAGCTCGCCATTTTGCTAACTCAGCCATCTTTGAAGAGTGATTTACAAAGGATAACTGTTTCAGCCCACCCCAGTAATACAATTGTTGTAGTTAGTCTACAGAGTATTACCTTAAGCTGCAACGCACAGTATCGTTAACTGTCCACTGTAACAAATGTACAACATCGAATGACCAATTTTCAACTTCACCAAAATGTGTCTTTGTGTATGAAAAATGAACTATATTTGTCTCAAGTCACTGTCTCAAAGAATACAAGAATAAGTTGTGAAAATTTTCCCGATGTGACAGTGGTAGTCCAAGGTAGATAACAAGTTCAAATAAAACCCTGTAATAACAGTCTTGGAGTATTGCAGAGTAGAAGATGCTACTGCAATAATAATCTAGGGGTCTAGTTGCGAGAGATCTCAGAATCAAATAATGGACGAGTTGCCCAACTTATGTGGCGTTATTATTTAAGATCCTGCTAACAATAGTGGTCTGTTGGAGCAAGGCTTACAAAATTACACTCCCAGATTAAATGACAAAGGAGGGAGTGATAGCTTGAAAAAAATATATTGTATTCTGTCATCAGCTCTAGAAGTAACTCTGTGAATGTGGTTATGTTCATAGAGAGAGCGAATATTTCCTCGTGAGAAAAGTTAAGGACTAATCAAAAGGAAGGCAACTACTCTAGTTTGGAGTGATTGGGGTATTAGAGCAAGGTTTAGATCCCCGCCACTATCCTTAACTGAAGATGATAGAATTGGATAAAAAGATAAATGGCTAAAAAAGTTATAAAGCCCCCACCGACAGGTGATGTCCGGACACACAGATATGAGACGTGACTTAATTACACTAAGATATAACTCTAACGCTGGTTCTATATTTACAAATATAAAACAGAAGATATTTATTCTGGTTACCAACAATTTTCACAAGTAAAATAAAATAAACACTGGTGGAGCAGTATAAAGTAAAAAATGAAATTCCAATAAAGGCCTGTGAAAAACCAATGAATCAATACGTTTAAACCAATGTTGATTCTGTTATGTATTAAAACCAAATTGGTCATCATCAGCAGGAGGCTTGTTCTTGGCAATGGAATTGTCATAAGTTTAATACACACATTAACGAAGTTGGCATTTGATCTTTAAACTTATCTATTAGTTTTAAAAGGTTGTTGGACAGTTTTCTGTGTTGACTTAGCTCCTCCAGGCATCAGGTATGGAGTTTTCTCTGGATCGTGTTTCTTCAAGTTTCATCAGGCTGGCTTCTGACATACAGTAAAATACATCTGGCACGAGTCAGTATGAGATGTCCCTAGACAGGGTTGTTAGTATTACTCTGACCACCGGGAGACCCTTCTTGGCTTTCGAAAGTCACTCTTCAAAGGCTGTTTCTCTGGTCAGCGTCTTATCAGAAATATATTTATTCTAGTACTAGATTATCTTTAGCACTGAGTTATATAAAATCCTTAAGCTTTACCACTGGATGTACATTTAGAGATCACTTCTCTTAATGGAAAATATATTATCACTGGGTTAGCTTTAATAGAGAATAGATTTCTCGTATAGAAATTATAAGCTCTTTGAAATGGCTAACTAATATCAATCGCTGTTTTTCAGATGCTCACTGTTTGAGCCTGGAGGAGAAAGTAAAATTGCCTCTTCCACCTTAATTTTAACTTGCTCGTTCTTCTTGCCTAAAACCTTGCCTTTGTCCTCTTGAAGCCGAGAATTCCAGCCCCGCCCATTCCCTCTGCCGTTTGAAGATTTGTTACACCAGTGGGGAAACCAATGTAAAGGTATGGGGCTGTGAGAAGAAAAGAGCTGTCAGGTAGAAGACGGATAGACGAGGGAAGAGGAAGACTGAAAAAAAATAAATGGATGAATTTTATTTCGTCAAAATTTCCTATTAAAGAATGACACTGCAATCAATGAATCATCAAGGCTGAGACTGCTGGAATTTGGCATCAAACGGACCAGCAGGGATGGGCGTATGAGAGGACGCATCCGGCGTGTATACAACCAGTGCGCAACAGGAACAATTAGCATTCCTACTCTTCGACATGTGCTGAGGGAGACTGAGCACCTATGGGTTTGCCCAGAGTGCAGTGACGTCGATTCTGATTAAAATTAACTTGTGGGTGTCTGTTCCGCAAATTCTTTCAACATTTGTTGTCTTCTCCTTGTTCTTCGTTCACACTCAGACATCAACTTGAATATGTTCAAAGAAAGCAGTGGTCACTTTGAGGCTATTTCTATCTCCATTGAGCTTTTCATGAATGGTACTGGTGATGGCCACATGTGCTTTCCTATTCCTCGTATGTTGGGCATCCTTAAAGCAGATGTTCAGCAGTCATTTTATCGGTGCCACAGTCACACATCGGTAGTTCCTATCTTTAGCTTGTTGGATAGGTGGTATCTCAATCTGTTGTGGCCCGTGCGGAGTCTGAAGATTATCACTTGTTCTCTTCTGTTGAGCTGGTAATATGCATCATTGTTTGCGTGGCCTGGATGCTCTGTTTCCCATTTGTTCCTGTGTCTGCTTCTGATAAAACTCTTTACCTCTTCAAAAGTTATACTTGTGCCAGGCTGTGCTAACTTTCCACCTTCCTTTGCCAGTCTGTCAGCTTCTTCATTGCCGGAGATGTTGCAATGAGATTAGATCCACTGTATTACAACTCGTTTGAATTGGTGGCTTAGTTTGTGGAGTGCTAGTCTTAGATCATCCACATCTGCATTGTTCTGGCTCTTCAATGTTGCAATTACTGACAGCGCATCTGTAAAGAAAGCAACTTGTCTATCGGTGCTTTCCTCTGTCATTAGGATCTCTGCTGCAGTTTTCAAGGCCTCTGCCTCTGCTCTGAAGTTGCTTGAGAATTTTCCTGTTGCCACTGGCATCCTTTTTTGTGTACCAGTGCTTAAATTCAGCAACACTCCTCCGCCTCCATCTTCTGTTGCAATTTATGCTGATCGATCTGTGAAGGCATGAGTCCAGGTGTTGCTCGGGTAATGTTTCTGTATGTATTATGTGGTTATGGCTCTTCTCTTTGTTGCAGTCTGGCTTATATTTCTCTCAATATCAGGAATGTTTTTTATCATTTCTGTGAACCGCTGTTTTTTTCCAAGCTGGGAGCTTGTGTGCAGTATAGATGGATTTAGCTGTTGATATCGCATTTATGGGATCTGCTCTCATCTTTGTTTTGGCTGATTCTACATGAGGGAGAGGTTGAAAAGATGAAGGAGAAAAAGCAAAGAACTGTTAATAGATTCAAGAGCTTGGCAAGGGCGGCCAAGGATAAAGTGTGGGGGGACTTTGTGACACAGGTGGGCACGGAAAAAACCATACAGAAATTCTGGTCCCTACATCGAAGAATGAATAGGAAAAGTGCAAGTCAACCCATACCTAATATCAAAAGCTCTACAGGACTAAGCATGAAGACGGACGAAGAGAAGGGAAAAGCATTATTCAATCGATATGTGAAGCAAACGGATAAAGGTGACAAAAGTGCCCCCCCCCCCCTGAAAATAAAGGACCGTGTGCTGGAAAATGCCCTAATGGGCCAGATGTACTTCTATCTCATTTCTGAAGAGGACGTGGTGTACACACTGAAAACCAGCAGAAACACTGCTCCGGGTCCTGATGGTGTACAATATCATCACATTAAACAGCTCGACGACACAGCCATTATAAATATGGTGAGCGATTTCAATACCAGCATATAGCATGCTGAGGTGCCGGAAGACTGGCTACACAGTTACCTTCGGCCACTTCCTAAACCTGGCCAAGACCCCACACTGCTCAACAGCTATCGAATTATCACACTACAGAATGTCTGTGGTAAATTACTTGAAAAGATAGTAGCAAGACAAGTAATGAGCCACCTCGAAAATGCACACACCCTTCTTGATACCCTGGGTAGCTACAGGCCTATGAAAACAACATGGGGTAACGCTGGAACGTTTGCGTACTAATGTGTATGAGGGATTCCAGGGTAAAAAAGAAACAGCGGCTTCGCAATAGACCTAGAGGATGCTTATAACAGTGTGGACTTTGCAACCCTAATAAACTGTATAATTTCATGTGGTGTAAACCCTTAGATAACAAGGTGGATAGCAGCTGCCTTAATGGAGAGGTCAGATGCATTTCGCTTGGGCACTTGGACATCAGAACCAATGCGCATTTGCCCAGGACTACCCCAGGGTTCTCCACTATCACCAGTGCTGTTTAACATCTACACAGCAAAAGTAGCAACCTTTCAACTAGCAAGACTGGGACGAACATTAACTTTCGCAGATGACATACTCATGTACAGAACTGGCTCAGACAGACAGGAAATGGTCCAAGGCATACAAGAGACACTAAAGGCGGTTTCTAAATGGTGTGAGGAAAGCGGACCTTCCAGGCATCATTTTCAGTGGGCAGAACATTGAAAGGCAAGACAGGCTGAAGTATCTGGGAGTAACGTTTGATCGTGGGCTATCATTCAAGTATCATGTCGAACTGATCATACAGAAGTGCAAGTCAGGGCTGGCAGCCTTAAAAACAATGGCTGTTGCGCGCTTGGGACAGAGACTATTGTTTCTCCTGTATCCTCAGTTTGTGATTTCAGTAATCGAGTACGGGCTATGAATACTGTCGCGAGAGGGTAGATTGTTATTGAAATTATAAAGTATCCTGGACACAAAGTTGTATCAAGTGATACCAGGATAGCGCCAGATAAGGGTCTGGTCTTATAAGTAATACCCCCTTCTCTGAAAAGAGTAAGGGTGTATGGACATCAAGGGTAGGATCAAGCTGTATAGGTTCCTAGAGAAGATGGTAATGTATTACTCTAAGTTCCTGATTGCTCCTCTCAAGATCCTCCTCTGTTAATATTATTAGCTCTGCTAGGGGAATTAACTAACTATCTACCAACAAGAACTGTAACTTAACTTAAATAATTTAAGTAAGTCTGCTGGAAAATATTTACAATTTATTTTTACAAGTTTCTCTTTTCTGAGTGAAAAACTTTAACTGAACTCAAAATTTAATTACAACATTAAACAAATAAGACACTTGACAAAAATTGTTCCACATTATCTATATATAGTTCATAAATTTGTAGGAATGTTCTTCTATCTTGGCCGAAATCACTCTTGTTGTAGACTGACTTTATATTATGATTAATACTCTTTCTTCACAGTTTCTGTTTAATAGTTTATTACTGACCAGGACGTTGCCTAGCTAAAAACACTAAAGTTTCATCATTTCATGTAATATATTGTGGTGCTTCTGTGATAAACACGACCGTAGCCTTGTGTGGCTACTTAGCTTCAATTCTTGATTTTGTAGTCTGTTCCACCTCTGGTCTGGCAGGAAACTGTGTCTCCTCCAGGCATTAGGTTCTAGGTAACCGTCCCTCCAAAATTAAAGGGCACTCGCACCAATAGCTCCTATAGTAGAGCCTGGCTCCTTAAGGTGGAAGTTAATTGCAGGATGCAACCTGAAATATATTTAATTTCACCACTATATTGCCTATCTCTATCCCTTTATCACAGAAGTAGGAGATGAGAGATAGTTTCAGAAGACAGAGTGCAGATAGACGCACAGGTCATATCAATCAGCAATAACACAATCCAGTTCACTGTGAATATATCTTTCTCCAATTCCTTGGTTATAGCTATCTGTCCATGATTCGCCTCCATACATTTTTTAGGTCTTGTGTAAAATATTAAGTAATATCTCAAACAATACAGTAAAATAATTCTGTTCATCCTTCCCTATGTTCCTGGTGGGTGGTCCATTCCTTCAAGAAATAATTCTTTAAATACATTTCTAAAACTATAGACACACTTTCACTACCATTCTCAAATTATTTGAATATTTACTGGCTTAGTTTGCCTCCATAATTTACACAGTAGTTCAAAACACATCTACACACTTCCTAACGCACAATTTAATTAATTAATTACATATATATATATATATATATATATATATATATATATATATATATATATATATATATATATACATTCTTTCTTACCCTCAGGTACATACAGTCTAGCTGTTAATGGTTATATATGGTCTGCTCTCAGATACAGAAGGCAAAGGCAATCTTCATTAACACTCTGGTACTCACTGTATTTTTCAAAATTGAATGGCCTCGATTCGCAAGAGGCAGGGTCTTATATAGGTCATATCCGGCGACAGAGAAAACAGCTGCTCAAATGTGTGTTTGTGTACCCAAAATGTATGCATAATTTGTCTAGATGTGCAAATATTGAAAAATAAGATTTCAATTATCTTCCTTATTCCTGGAGCGATTTCCTTCATCTTAGACTTAAAATACGCCCTGGATTAGTCTTCAACTTTCTAGCTAATTGTCGTTTTATTACATACTCCCATCTTTTCCTAGGCGTAACCTAAACAGCAACATTTTCAACTTTCCCAATGTCTCGATGCATTCCACTCGAGATTTCTCCATTCGCATAATACTATTCGTGGAAGTCTTTACGCTTACCTATACAGTAACATTCCTATTATTAATTTACTAACTTCTCCCAGGTGGTACTTCGCTCAAAATGCTGTAGTTTAATTCAATCCCCAATTGGTTTGCACAGATTTGAGATCGCCATGTTGAATGCCTAATCGTTTTGTAAACACTGCATGAAGGTGCGATTCCATTGGTCCGTCTATCATACAGTTTTATAAAGTATGGCGCACTGTTTTGGTCAGAATGACGTGTTGTAAATCAGACTTCACGACAAATACTCACGCTGTCAGTGTATCACTGGAATGCATTCAAAATGAAGGGATGCGACTAGTTTTGGGCTGTACGCATGATACCAGTATTGCGACAATGAAATACATGCTCGGGTTGTTGTCGATTAGATCCAGATATGCGATGGCCCAGACAAAGGCATATTTGCGGGTAACCTCCAGTAAAGACACCCCCTACATGAGAATGTAGCTGACATCAAAGGCGCAAGAATAAAGAGGCTATGATTGGTCAGGTGACTAGGGTTGAAAATGTATCCAAAGGGGAAGAGTGGAGTAAGTCAGGGGAGAACTGGATAAACTACCAGCAGGTCATCATTAGCCTTGGCAGAGAGTGCAGATCTTTAGGCAATGGAAAAGCAGAGTTGGAGATTAATCATCTGATAAGTGATCATGCTGGGGAGGATGACGCCATTGTGTACACTGATGGGTCTGTAGCGCGTGGTGAGAAGTTAGGATCAGGCTTCTCTGCGAGAATAAAGGGCAGGGTCGTCGCTGAACAGAGTGGAGCCTACATGACAACAACCTCCAGCATGAGAATGGAGGTAGAGGCAGTTACTGCATCACTGAGGTGGCTGTCTGAAACTCCATCAACCAGGACAGTAATATTTTCAGACTCTCAAGCCATGCTTCGGAAAGTTCAGAACGGATGGCTGCGGCAGGAATGGAAAACATCAATAGAATCCTCAAGTCTACAAGAACTGGTGTGGATCTACTGTCCTGGTCATGCAGGGGTACGTGGCAATGAGAGAGCTGACAGACTGGCCTCGAGAGCACCCATAGTGGGGACACTGGACACAGATAAGGGAGAGATACTTAGGGCAGTTAATGGTTGCTTGCTACATAATAACACTACAATGGATGAATCAACAAGGCTGAAACTGTTGGAGTTTGGCATCAAACCTGGGATTAGCAGAGATGGATGTGAGAGAGGATGTATCCGCCGTAGGTACAACCAGCGTGCTACAGGTACAATTAGCATTCAGACTCTTCGACATTTGCTGAGGGAGACTGAGCACCTATGGGTTTGCCCGGAGTGCAGTGAGGTCGATTCTGATTAACAATAACAATAATAACAAAGTTGCTTCGTTTGAGTCTTCCCTTTCCAAGACCATTTATTCTAAGGTACATTGGGTGGTCTGGCAGTCTCCTGAATCTCTCGGCTTGTTTCTGGGCCCTGCTATCTCATCTATCCCCCATTGGTTGAAAGTATGTAATCTTTTCAAATTCTTTCATAGGTGTTGTCTTCATGCCTCCAGTTATGATTCTTATTGCTTGATTTTGGAGTCTACTTATTTTATCGAAGTTTGACTTAGCTGCGGTTGCCCATGCTGCAATGCCACACTCTAGGACTGGTCTCACTCGCCCTGTGTATATCGTCTTGAGCACACTCTCATCTGCTCCCCCCCCAAGCTGTTCCAGCAAATTTTTTCATAACTGCCATTCTTTGCCTTGCCCTTATCCGGTTTGTTGAAGCTACGTTTATTTATTGCTTCAAAAAGATTATGTGGATAATACTGCAATGTTGTTAAGTCTACCTTGGAATATAATTGATTTAGGACAATATTTGATCAATCTTAATTTTGAAAAAGCTTCTTTTCCATGACTAGAATTATCCAAAAATTTACTTAAAAGCAAAAAATAAATAAATTGGAAATGCAATAGCTCTCTCATTCAAAGAAAGGAATTTCAGGATGATTTTCAAAGGCTTTCTAAAGTATGAAAAAGTAAGAAACGTACTCGTAGTAAGTGCTTCCATTTCCTCAACCACCAAACCACCATCCAAATCTGCTAACTTTGCAGATGTGACGTGGGTTTTATTTTTATCTCGTTCTCTCTTCCCTCATTTCATTCCTTTACATGTGTATAAATTGTTTTCCCTAAATTACCTTACCTGTCCCTCCTGACTTTGCACTAAACAGTCTCAACATTCCTGCATTTATAACTACTAAAAATGTCAATTTCACTCATCCATGCAAACCGCTTCCTGGCTTGAATAGAGCAGATAGTTGTTGGGCAGCCAACATTAATGGGATGTAATGGGTATGGTGGTTACCTTGCGCTAGTAGAAGAATGTAATTATTTTTCACACTTTACCATAGGGAGAGAAATGTACCGTATACAATAAGATAGAATTCAAATGAAAAGAGTGTCCATGAGTTTATTAACAGAATATTGGAAAATAGTCCAGGAAAAAATTGGAGTGGGCTCCTATAAAAACGTGAGCCGTAAAATGGGATTTCTTTGTTTCTTCGTATTTAACATTAGAACTAACAAGATGTGATGCTGCACTATAATTCTGTCTTTCAACCGGCCCGATTCTGGTCTTTTATTTTAAATTTTCACCATTTTATTTCTTCTCAGTTGTATTTATATCGTGTTTGGTATTTTTTTAGTAGATAAATTAAATGGGATCGTTTTATGACGGTAGATTTATTTTACACTCGACCAGTTTTATTTTCTTCTGATCACGCGATTTTCCGTTGTTTACGGAAATCGCCATTTCCGGCACGCGGTATGACGAGTCCGGAAGCACGCGGCCGTCAGGTAACGTGACGCAATTTTAGGCCACGCGGGTTTCGCGATGATGCGTAGGAGTGGTTCCCTTGGTGTATAAATAGCCAGTTAGAACTGTGGGCAAATCTCTTGAAGAAATATTGCCTGCCGTCAGACTACGTAATTTATCGTCTCCACTGTGGGAAAAACAGCGATGAATTGGTATGTAGAGTTTTATTAATCGTTTTACTTATTAGTAGGGTTTTGAGAAATCTTCGCCCGTAACTTAAAGTATTAAACGCCAGCGCCATCCATTACTTTCTTTGTAGAACGATGTAAATGTAAAAAGTGTGTATAATTCTTCCTGGGATTTTGGCAGTAGATAGGAGTGTGTGAAGTTGTGAGAAACACGTGTGCCCATATTTGTAGAATGTTATGTAAAACCACCATTTATTTCTGTGTATTTACTAATGTAATTTTATGGGGAAATCCCTGGTGTGTTCGTTAATTTTACTGAGCCTTAAATGAGAGAAATATTGTCGGAGGGTTCAGATTTACGTTGTAAGTGAATTATACTGCTTAGGGGAGGAAACTATTCCTATAGCGAGATTTAATTTGATTTTGGAGCAAGCCGGGAAACCTCAATGGGTAATGTTAAAAAGGGAGACCCCGGAATTTCGGACAAAAGAAGTTCCCGAGTTGAAAATGTTGACACGTGGGTAGCCATGTGTGACGGCCAAGTGGCCCGTCAGACAGGTTTTGTTTATTTGGCTGGCGGATTTTAGTTGAGAGAGAGAGAGAGAGGAGGAGGGAGATTTAAGTGCCACGAGGGTAGAAATATTTTATGTATTGTTATGCAGAACGAGAGAGAGAGAGAGAGAGAAGGAGGGAGATTAAGTGCCACGTGGGTAATATTATTTTTTTTGTATTGTTGTACATGACGAGTGGAGTATTGAGTAAGAGGAGTTAGGTTAGAGATGCGTTATGTTAGAGTGGTGTACATTAGACGCATTTCCTTTTAATTTCAGCGGGTGACGGCAGAATAGTGGGGGAGCGTAAATTTGCCCATGTGCAAAATTACCCACGACAACAAGACATATCTTAAGGGGTCAGAGGACTCGAGTTATCGTCAGAAGCACAACGAAACTAACCTACGGTCTCTAGCAATAAAGTGCCCATGCTTTAGCGGGAACGAGGTTTATTTATCGTACAGCCATAGCTTATCGCTATTATAGTCTCCAGCAACGGCAAGTGGCCCGGGAGATTGGTGTAATCTTAAACAGCCAGAAATCACGGCTGTGGTTTTCCTCTAGAGCCGGAGCGGGTTGAAAGGGGAACGTATAGAAGCCAGTCAGCAGCAGAGTAGTTCCTACAGTTTATCAATCACCTCAGGCTTGATACCTGAACAGCATCGTCATCACCAAATTCAGGAACAGGTGACAGGGTTACCATATCTAGGTCCTGAAAGTAACGAGAGAAGAGCGTAACGGAGACGCCGCATCATCAGTCGTCGAGTGTTAGAGAGACACTGAGACCAAGAGAGAGAGAGAGAGATAGAGAGAGAAGGAGGGAGAAAATAGACAGGACCAGTAGGGTCTGTTCAGTGTCCACTCGAAGGATAGACACTGAGCCTTTGGGTTACTCAAAGTCTATTATTTTAGCATCGCCAGTGGTGTTAGTTAGCGGCGCATATCGCCTACCAAGATGGAAGCTGTGTAGATGTTTTCGTTGAGGAAGAGTCAACCAGACTGAGACAGTAGAATCTTATTTGTATTAGAGAGTGGAGGCTAAAGTGGACAGCCCCCACAATAGTAGAGTTATTTAATCACTAATCATTTTATTGTTCCTCAGCAGGGTGACAGAAAGAGTGAATGTGATTTGGGTTTTTTTTCTTTTCTAGTGTCTATCTAATCTAATTGGTGCGTTGTTTTCAGGCCGTGCAACAGTGCACGCTATCGACTGACTTGATGACGTATGATGCCATTTTTATGTTTTTCTTGTATGTAAATAAATATATACATGTATTATTTACTGGATCAGCTTCTATTCTATACTATACCTACATGTGGTCTGTATAGTGGTGTCTGTGGTCGTTTTTATACATCTTATCTCCTTTTTTTAAAGGTAGCTAGAGGGAGTGAGATTATAACTTTTTCTGAAGTCACGAAACGGCAAGGGGAGAGTCAACTCCTGGTTCTATCCCTTGAGTCAATAGTCTCATCTGTCCACAGGCATGTCATTTTTCATCTGAATTCTATCTTCTCAGACTTTCTCATACTAGGGGTTGTAGAATAACACTTTGCTGAATAATCGTGTTGTTGTGTATTGGCCACTGTTGAATGTCTGGATGCGGATGTTATGTTTAGGGTCATGCACTGATCATCACTGAAGAAAGTCTTCTTCAGTTACCTCTGCATCATCGAATGAACCTGTCATGTTGACATTGAGTGGGAGTGTCAAGTAACGCGAATGGTGTAGTAGTTCGGTGTAACAGACCACTTGATAATACCTCTCACACACTCTCATGTAATGCAATGACGACTTGAACTGCCGCTGACATTTCAATAGTTTAATGAAGGCACGCACACTGGACAGCACGGATACAGTCATGGGTACATGTTGACATAAATTCATTGGTTATTTGAATCGTGGATGATACATTCATGTAGTAGTGAAATAACATTCAACCTAAGGTAGCATTCACTGTTCTGGTAACTAATCGCCGTATCCTCTACTGACTGAACGCGTCAATGAGGATCGGTAAACATACAAAAGTCATTGGCCGAACCTTCATTTCATGGCTAAGTTCTTAAGCTGAGATATGTCCAATGTTTGTATAATAATCATAAACCACGATAGTGGGTTTTCACCTCATAACAAGATCTCGAGACCACTGCCCGATAGTAGGATACATAATCTGTTCTCTTGACAGTGATCAAAAATATGATGACAGGAATATAACATGGCCGCCTTCCTGAGTTGTCGCTCACTCACTCGCAGGAGGGTAGATATAAGCCAAAGTTAATTTAGAATGTGCATATAAATAATTTCATAAAGTTTTTCCATACAGCGCTACAGTAATCACGTTACTTCATGTAGACATAACTGCTGTAGGAAAGCCTGTCATCTTCGTCGATACAAAACACGACCCTAGCGATACGAAGCACAATGTTCCATCTAGGTCTAACCGACTCGAGATCATCAAAAATAGGGTCTGGCATACCTGGAGTCCGAATCACACATATGAGGAGGATCTCTGACAAATAGACTCTTGCAGAGACATAAACTTCTCCTGGAAAACATCTACGAATCACTGTTAAACCTTAAACAGTGCCAGCCCTAGGAAACACACTCAGCCATTCTTGGCGACATTATCGGAACTCTTCACAACCCAGTAGGACTACGAAAACCTGCGCTAGATTCCGGCAGAAAGAATATAGTCCGACCTGAACATACAAAGGTATACAATATACGACTGAATCTTCTTTCACTAGACAAGTAGTACACATGAATTCAGGCCATAAACATAACAAGCAAAATTAATCTATTTTCTGGCCCGAACAAATAAGAACGGACATGAATTCAATATCCATGCGCCGAATCAATATCAAGAACGATCACTCATATAATCAAACGTATGAATCAAACATGGATTATCTGGCTTTACAAAAGAAAGCATTTTCGTACCCAATTAAATACAACAATATATTTTCCATATTAAATAGACATATCGTACATTTGTAATCTGTGCATTCAAAAATATGTATGCAACAGGGGTCTTGCTTTCATTCAGGCAAACTCTATAAACTTAAATCCACTTCGTGACACAAGACCACGGCACTGCAATTTTGAACTTTGGTCATGAAATGAAGCCATCTGGCAGAGAAAGCAGGCTTTGTGCATAAGCCTTCCTTTTGACAAAAGCATTGCTTTTTTGCAAAAGTACAGCTGAGTAGGTGAGTGATATAAATAATTACATTGATTATAAGGTACATTCTATTACATGTATATATCATTTTTTGATGCTTATTATTCATTAGAATAACTACTCTTTTTGGTGTTGTAGATGCATTTTGTGACTTAGCTATTAAGACTGAGTATTATATGCATTCGATAGCTACTTATCTCCCTTAAGTGTCATTGCTATTATCTATATGTATTAATTACCGCCCCTTGATATCATTGTTGACTATAACCTATTTGGGCGACTTGTCTTCCCTTTTTGCCATGGAATTTAAAGCATAAAGAGTTTCAAATCCTTGAGATAGATCTGTACCTAACCCTTTTCCCACACATGGAGAAATCAGGGAATGACCGTTCTTGCAGTCATGAATCCAAATAAGTCACAACATCTAGAACAAACCCCTAAACTCAACTTCATAAGTCCTAATGATTAGCTATAAATAGTTTTCTTTTAACTAAACTCAACTTCATAATAGTCCTAATGATTAGCTATAAATAGTTTTTTTTATTTTTACTCAACTAAACTCAACTTCATAAAAGTCCTAATGATGAGCTATAAATAGTTTTTTTGAACTGAACTAAACTCAACTTTATAAAAGTCCTAATGATGAGCTATAAATCATTTTTTTTCTTTAACTAAACTCAACTTCATAAAAGTCCTAATGATGAACTAACTATAAATAGTTTTTTTTAAAAAACTAAACTCAACTTCATAAAAGTCCTAATGATGAGCTATAAATAGTTTTTTTTAACTCAACTCAACTTCATAAAAGTCCTAATGATGAACAATCAATAATTTTGTAGAACCACTGAACTCAACTCAATTTCTAGAAGTCCAAAATGATAAACAATCAGTAACTTTGTAGACTGAACTGAAATTCTATAAGTACTGTGATGAACTTTCAGTAACTGTGTAGACAAGATTGAACTGTAGTCATTATGATTATCCTAAATTCGAATACATATTTGACTTATACATATTCTATACATATGACATTTTGTTTTCATCAGTTAAGTTTAACTGTAATTTCCGAAAATCAAGATCGGTTTTACTGACTTTTCTTTGATGTTTCAGCGATGTCTAATACTGTAAGATTATGTCCTCTTTGTATTTAATCAATGGGGGCTCTTTCCAATAACTCAGTACCATAGTGTATAGTGGCCTGGATACCTACCAGCTCTTGGACTACTTCAAGGATTTTCAACCTGCTACAAGACAGTTAATTTCCAGTATCCCTATAAATAGATCTGCCAGTGATTATCCCTCTATTGTGTTCCCGTGGAACATATTCTTACATTTTCCACAGATTTACCTTAAGCCAACCTTCAGTGAACGAACGAACGAACGAAAGAACTTTATTTTCTAAGGGTTGAGAATTGGGCACGCAGGCCCGTCTGACATTCTGCCCTTCCTTTCTCTCACCTTTCATACCGAATTCATTTATTCTCACATGCATTTTACATATCAATTTCAAGGAATTCAACGTTGTAAAGTAAAATAAAATAGCACACTCATATTAACATTAACTACTTATAAGCATGACATAAAATATGTTGAAAAGTACAAATTCAACGTTGTAAAGTAAAATAAAATAGCACACTCATATTAACATTAACTACTTATAAGCATGACATAAAATATGTTGAAAAGTACAAACATCGTCATTAGAACCTTCAGTTGACATTATAAGAGATTATCTGAGCAGTTTTGGTACTCTCATACTTTCACAAAGTCTATCAGTCCATCTTTCATCTTAACCCTGAACAGACCAGAGCTTATATGACAAATACGTCCAGCATGGGAATGGAGATAGAGGTAGCTAACGCAGCCCTGAGATGGCTGTCTGAAACTACATTAAGCAGGACAGCCACCGTGTCATTTTCTCAGTTAATGCTTCGGAAGGTCCAAAATAGATATCTATGACACGAATGCAGAACATACATAGAGAACTGGTATGGATCTACTGGTACCCCAGGTTGGTACTCGTATAATGCCTACTTCCATTACAGGAATCATAACAGATTTCTTCTAGTAAAGGAGACTGGAGCAACAGTTTGCTTCTGTCACCGAGGTTGTTGAATTTCCAGTTTTTAAAGTTAGTCTAGTTCTTACATCAGACCTGAACTCATACATTAATACTGGTGTAACATATAGACTAACGTCCAGAATTGTATGCACATGATTATTATTATTACTTTGCAGATATCATTCTGACAATTTGTCCTCTATCTTTTCCCACCTAATTAAGCTAAGACAAATGGGTCAAAGCAGAACTGGTGTATCAGACAGTCTGTACCTAACAACATTGCCTTTACTCTGAAACCACTTAGTGAATGAGGAACACTTACAGGACCACTCTAGTATCTGGGACAGCTAAGTGACTCTTTATCTAGGTGACATATAGCTATTCATCTTTCTTGCTCTTGAGTCATCTTCGTATAAGATCAAAATATTTGCCTATATCTTCTTACTGAATACGTCATATATGTTTTAAAAAAATGAAATGGTATGAAGTCAGTTTTATAGATGGACGGTACACCAGTAACACGAGACGTTTCGGGGTTCACCCTTCGTCAGCCACAGTTGCGAACAGAATATAGACATGTCAAAAGACAAAAAGACCATGGAAACTGCAAACACGTATACATATATATATATATATATATATATATATATATATATATATATATATATGCGTGCGTGCGTGTGTGTGTGTAAAACTAAAAAAATATACTGCAGCGGCCAAAATAAAAAGTAATTCACTGGAAGAATACATATCATAGGCGGCGAGAAAAATATAATGAAGATGGGAGGACAATTAATAACATGAAATACAAATGTAATGCCGTCAGAGGGCGTAAAAACTGTAAAAGCTGTATAGATGGACGATTTCATGATCGTGCTCATTTTAATATCAGCTAATCATGGATGAATGAAAGTAAGAATCATTTGCATTATGTTTTTTTTTTTTAACAATGGCATTTCAAAACGGATAATAATGTACTAAGTATATTTTAAAGTTTAAATTGGTATAAACACAGGTTCATTCTATATAATGTATATTTAAGTTAAAGATTTTGTGCCTGTGTGGTTTCACCGTTTCCCCTGGATAAAGCCGGCAAAATTGCATTCCTTGAAAATAAATTAGCAAACGTTTGAACTTTTGTTTAAAACGTCACAAATTTTGAAGTAATTTCGTTCAGAATCAAGAAAATGAGTTCAAAGCAAAGATCCTCAATCTTCTCAAATGTGCTACAGATGCTGAAATACTAAGACGTTGGAATTGGTCTTCACCCGTCATTGTTTTCACGGGTATACTCGTAATATTAAATATGCTAACAAATACATAAAAGAAGGCATATAACATTCATTAGCATTTTGAATTGCTAAAGTATCACTTAACAAGTAAGGCCAATAAACCTGATGCCAATCTGACTAATAACGGACAACATACCAGCATAAGAAGATAGAGAGGAAAAAATCTGATATTGCATACACGGGGAAAAAACTAGGATTTGATGTTCTGTGAATCCCCCGACTATCGATATTAATTAATCCGTTCCGTAGACCCTATCGCAATATTAAACTACAATCAGTTGAACTCATTAATATATAGTTTTCTAGTAATCCATTTAAAGACAACCGATAGCGAACTGTTATCCACAGAAATAAGCTATTTCATCCATCTAAAAATGTTATTTTTAGAATGGAAATGTTCGTTTCATATAGAGTTATAGTAACACCAGACGGTGGGGCAGACAAAGACATCAACATCAGAATGAATAAGGCAAGAACAGCCTTCTTTAGCCTAAATAACATCTGGAAGTCCTCCCAATACAGCACAAGCACAAAATTAAGATTATACCAGAGTTACGTGCTTTCTGTGCTTCTCTATGGTGCGGAATGCTGGAGAGTCACAGAGAAGGAAATGTCAAAATTGTCCTCTTTTCACACAACATGCCTAAGAAAAATTCACCGAATCTTTTGGCCGAATACCATCACCAACCAAGATCTGCTTACTCGTAGCAAGCAAGAGGACATGCATACCATCATAGCTGGCAGACGCTGGAGCTGGGTTGGTCATGTCCTCAGAAGAGACCCCGATGCCATCACAAGAACAGCTATGCTTTGGACCCCTGAAGGAAAGCGAAAGAGAGGCCGACCAAAAACAACTTGGCGGAGGACTGTGGAGGCTGAGATGCAAAGAATGAACCAGAGTTGGGGCACTGTACGAAGGATGGCCACCGACTGTGCAAAGTGGAATCAATTTGTTGTTGCCCTACAAGACGCCACTAGGCGTGATGGCCACTGACTGCTTTGACGGTCGGCGGTTAAGGATCGAAGAAGAAGATATAGAGTTATCAAAATAAATATTAAGAACACATTTGTAATTTCTTTTCCTGAAAATTAACATTTACCTTAGTTTGGATTTTTTTTTTTTTAAATCGATGAGAAAGATGTTAATGATAAGTGAACAGGCTGTAAATAGTTGAAATAAATACAACAAAGGACAGTCAACTACTTGATAGCAAAACTGAAGAAGGCTGCTGACAAATAAACATCAGTGGTAAGCAAGATTTGCAGCCTTATGCTCCACTGGGAACAAGAAGAACCGATGATCATCATCATCATAATTATCGTCAACGTCATTAGACTTGATTCACGATAGTGGTGAGTTGTGATAACCTCGAGTCTTTCTGTCATGTGCCATCCGCTCAAGTTCTTTCCATGTTTTCCTCATCATTTTCATCAATTAGAAGTAAGTATTTATACCAACCTCTAGTGTTGGAAGCAAGAGTTCCTCCACCCATTCGCAATCATCATTACAGTAAACGACGTAACGGTCGTAGCGAAAATGATTTTGATCTTGTGTGAGGCACACGTCTCGTACATCATCAACCTAATGTTCCATCTGTAGCGATACCGTATGGCACATACTAGGAAGAACACAATAAGCATTGACAGACATGCAACAAAAAGTATGTTATCGTCCCGGCTGAAAAGACAGGCCTGTTTACTAACTAATAGTGTAATTTTGTACAGACATGTTAGGTATGTTGGAACAAAGATAGTTGTCGAAATCCATGAACTGATTCGGTCCTGCATCACGCAGCCAAGACTGAAACCAGAGTAGGTTGCAATCACAAATGTACTGGTTCCTGCTGAGATTAATCCGTTTTAATCGAAGCCGTGTCTCTAAGGGGAAAGCGTTTTCACTAAGGGTAGAAATTCTGTTCTCATCCATATAGAGATAACGTAATGAAGACATGCCGCTGAAAGCTCCTGCTAGAATTTCTTTAATGGCGTTAACATAGAGGTAGAGTTTCTCCAGATTCCGCATTTGCGAAAAGGCGTTGACAGGTATACTTTTCATTTCAGTTGATCCAAGATAGATGTACTTGAGAGCTGGGGTGTGGCTCAGCAATTCATCAAACACTTCTTCAGCCACCCCACTGAGTTGATTGTGATCAATATCAAGAACCTCCAAGCTAGAACAACCTTCGAATAATTTACTATTGATATCCTTGCTGTCAAATTGTATCCTATTTTTAGACATATATAGGTTTGTCAGAGCAGAGATGTTAAACGCTGATCGTCCAATTTTGTGTATGCCAGAATTCATTTTGTCTAATGATAGGACTTTCAGGGACGTGAGAGAAGTAAAAGCATTTTCTGAAATGTCTGTGATGTTGTTCGATTCGAGGCGTAATGTGTGCAGGTTTGAAAGGCAGAATAGATCTGGCAAAACCAGTAAGAAATTATAGCTCATGTAGAGGCGTGTAAGTGATGGGAAGAGTGACCCATTGTGATGTTTTTCACTCTGTTTCATCGACTGCTTGGAAACTTTTCCCGACAAATGCAACATTTTCTCCGATTCAGTAATCTGATGATCAAAATATAAGGTGCTACTATGAGCAGCACTTTTAATGATGCTGCTGTTGCAAGTGAGTGGGAAAATTGAGATTTCGTTATAATCTAAATCTAATACTTTCAGATTACGCACGGGAGCTGAAATAATGTTTTGAATACTAGAGTTTGTAAGACTAAGGTACTCAAGATTATCAAGTCTCGCAAACTCTCGAAGGTCAAGGTTACGTATGAAATTAAAGTCCATATAAATTTGAGAGGTGGAAATATTCCAGTAGTGGTAAAAGTAATCTGTTGGTACTTCTTGGAGGTCAAGACCGATAATATCCAGTCTGAGGGAGGGTGGATAGTCCAAAACGGCACGAAGATACTTGTATCCGATTAAATTGTAATTTAGTATGAGATACTGTAGACTAATAAAGCGTTCAAAAGTGAGTGCGGATACTGTTTGTAGTTTATTCGAGCTGAAATCAATGGCAACAAATGTAGTCACGTTTCAGAAGTAGCTAGCATATAAAAATCTGACGTTGTTGTAAGCAAAGCTGAGGCATTTGATATTCAGTGGTAGCTTTGGAACATACGAAAGATTAGGAACATGCGGTTTTCCAGAGCAGTCTGCTAAACCACCACTACAATAACATTTAGACGATCCGTGCTGGTAACATAATCGTCTTTCGCTTGCATTGACGGCGCAAAGTCTATCGATGAGTGATTTTGAACTTTCACTAATCTTTTGGAGTTTGTTTCTTGTTACTTGGTTGTGCTGTGCATTGTTGTCGTACTCAACACCAGGTGTCGCTATTCCATCGATGATATCTTTATTAAGTGATACATGTCTGCTACCTGTTGAAATGAACGATTTCACATGCAGCGGGGCATCTGCTGATGCATAAGATGAGTTTAGCAAAGAACGGTGAGAAATATTACTGTCATGTTGTGTCTGTTGGAGTGAAATGTGTACTTGCTCCGTATCATGTTCAGCAAACACGCTTGCTTTCTCTTTATTGATTTTTGTCAACTGTACCTCGAGTGGAGACTGTCTTCCAGCGTTCACCTGTTGTTGACTTCGAGATCCCCTATATAACGGCCCGTCATATTCAGATACTGCCTTAGGAAGAAGTGAAACATCAGACATTGACTGAAGAATGTTTCTTTTCTGCTGCTTAAACCCTTGTACGACATCACGTTTAACAGATGCGTTTACTTGTAATCCTGGAATCGTCAGGACTAGAGCGGAGACACACACTGTTATATAATGCCAGTTAGCCATGCTTTACTTACAGTTTACAGGTTATCAGTGACGAAACATGAAGTCCATACTAGCTATTTCTCTTCTAATCAGAAACTTTACACCGCTTGTAAACTCAGTTAATATGATGAAGAGGCTCAGAAATATTAACTTATAATAAACTTCCCGGTGCAGTTATCTTTCCCATTACGAACAAACTCGCTCGCTGGAAATTCCCAACCGTGTATTTTTAGCTGAATTACGTGTACACAGCGCAGCAGGGTAAGATCGAGCCGCAAAGGTACACACGCGGCATAATAAAAGTACCGGTATAATCTCTGTTTTGTATACATGAAATGAACATTAACTATGCTCGAGAATTTCAGCACTGAGAGTTCTGTTAAAACCATTGCGCTTGGTATAATAAAATTTCCATAATTCATTATCACCATTCACCATTACCTTTCAATTCCCAATGGAGCATAAGCCTCCAGTTCGCATCAGATCACATCAAGCTTTCCTGTCTTGGACCATCCGTTGAAATTCTTTCCATGTCTTCTTAAACCATTTAAAGCATGTCTTAAATTTTCTTTTCCATTATATTCTTTTTTATCTCACTCAATTTCTTTTGCCCTGACGATGCCAACAGAGTGACTGCCTTTAATGCTATCACTTAGTTTTCTCACTTTGTGCCCTATCTAACGCCAGCGTCTTTTCCTTACTTCCTGGTTCTTTCCACCAGTAGGCCTACACTGTAAAAACGGTGTGCATTTACTTGTTGGCCTTCTGTGACCGTGTGAAAGCAGCAAACACGTCTCACGGATAACAACCAACTGCTCACGATAACTAATCGATGCTTCTTTTATTTCAGTGGTTCCCAGAGTGGGCGGTACCGCCCTCTGTGGGCGTTGGGAGGATCCAATGGGGCGATACGGAAAAAGGAGGCCACAAGGGGGCGTTCAGTAGTAAGCAGGGGACGTTCAGCAGTAAGGAGTGGTTGAGGATTTGACAGGCTCAATTCGGTACGTACTGGAGGGTACGAGAAGCTTTACAAGGGGTTCAGGAAATATTTGGTAATTAAGTGCATTATCCTATTTGAAAAATAAAAGGAGTTGTGGATTTGAGAGACAACATCAGTGAGACAAAGACGAGATAAGAAAAGTGCGGATGGTTTAAGACTAGGGTAATTTAAGCTAGGCATAGTTTCGTCTCTACGTGCCATTCTGAGCTCAGGTAACTATCGCTGATCATAAATTGTAATCGGGAACTACTACGAAAGTGGGCATAACGAGACACCTATTGTTTATTCGGTCACTTCTGAAGAAGGAGAAACGAACGAGAAGTTGGTGGTTGGCTCACAAGATTTAAACAGAATCTTTGGAAGGTGGAAACCATTCCTAAACCGTGTTTACTAGTTTAACATGAGCTTTGGCAATGGCAAGGTGTGTCTACACTGTTTTACTAACAGTAATTATTAATTAAGCAGATACATTTTGATACGTATTCGCCGTATAATGAATGTTGTTGTTGTTCCTTATGTTGTTACATCCTTTTACTTTGTGCCCATGGGCTCCTCACATTGTATTTTAGTTTCTTCACTGGCTCCCAATCTTTAAAGCTTAAGGCCTATCTACAAAAGTGAATTATTTTATATTATTTCATATTAAACAACTATTAGTATACTTTATGAAATCTTTATTGGGTTACTTCAATGTTGTTGTGGCTGATTGTGTCATTTTTCTAATTTATTGATGGCCGTGGCTAAAAAACTTTGTAAAAAAAGGTAAACTGGTAAGAACATGTGTGCCAAAATTTATGTATCTTACCCAGTTTGTTTAGGGTAGTCTACACCAGGAGCTTCTGTCTTAATTGATGATGGAGAAAATTGGATAAGGGAAAGAGTTTCAAATCCTTGAGATAGATCTGCACACAACCCTTTTCCCACACCTGGAGACATCAGGGAGTGACCGTTCTTGCAGTCATGAATCCAAATAAGTCCCAACACCAAGAACCAACCCCCTAAACTCAACTTCATAAGTCCTAATGATGACCTATGAAACGTTTTTTTTAAACTAAACTCAACTTCATAAAGTCCAAATGATGAACTATAGTTTTTTTTGTTTTGGAACTAAATTCAACTTCATAAAAGTCCTAATGATTAGCTATAAATAGTTTTTTTTAACTCAACTCAACTTCATAAAAGTCCTAATGATGAACAATCAATAATTTTGTAGAACCACTGAACACAACTCAATTTCTAGAAGTCCAAAATGATAAACAATCAGTAACTTTGTAGACTGAACTGAAATTCTATAAGTACTGTGATGAACTTTCAGTAACTGTGTAGACAAGATTGAACTGTAGTCATTATGATTATCCTAAATTCTAATACATATTTGATTTATACATATTCTATACATGACATTTTATTTTCATCAGTAAAGTTTAACTGTAATTTCCTAAAATCAAGATCAGTTTTACTGACTTTTCTTTGATGTTTCAGCGATGTCTAATACTGTAAGATTATGTCCTCTTTGTATTTAATCAATGGGGGCTCTTTCCAATAACTCAGTACCATAGTGTATAGTGGCCTGGATACCTACCAGCTCTTTGATTACTTTGAGGATTTTCAACCCGCTAAAACAGTTAATTTCCAGTATCCCTATAAATAGATCTGCCAGTGATTATCACTCTATTGTGTTCCTGTGGAACATATACTTACATTTTCCACAGATTTTACTTGAGCCAACATTCAGTGAGATTATCTGAGCAGTTTTGGTACTCTCATAGTTTCACAGTCTATCAGTCCATCTTTCATCTTAACCCTGAACAGACCAGACCTTATATGACAAATACGTCCAGCATGGGAATGGAGATAGAGGTAGCTAACGCAGCCCTGAGATGGCTGTCTGAAACTACATTAAGCAGGGCAGCCACCGTGTCGTTTTCTCAGTTCATGCTTCGGAAGGTCCAAAATAGATATCTATGACACGAATGAAGAACATACATAGAGAACTGGTATAGATCTACTGTCCTGGTCATGCCGGAGTACTCAGCAAGGAGCTGATAGACTGGCCTTGAAAGCACCCATAGGTGGGATATTGGATATGGATAAAGGAGAGATAACAAGGACAAGTAACAATCACCTATTAGAGACAGGCACTGCAAAAAATGGATCAACATAACTGCTGGAATTTGGCCTCAAACATAAAACTAGCAGGATGGAAATATGACAGGATAAGTGAGGCATGTATACAATTTGCACAACAGGAACAATCAGCATTCATACCCTTCAACATTTGCCAAAGGAGATGGAGCACCTATGGGTTTGCGCGGAGTGCAAATGTCAATTCTCAACCACAATAACAAAAACAATAAGAAATGCATTGAAACTGAAATATAATGTGTAAATACGTGCTTTAAAAAAAATTGAACAGAATCGTCACTGTAGCGAAATCTGTGAAAACAATCGCTAAATTCAGTAAGATTTTACTCCTATGATAATAAATAAACCCGCCCGTGGTTGTTTGCTTATCTGCTTCCTCAACGCCAGTAGAGCGCTGTATTTTATATCGTAGTAATGCGTAGACAATGATCCTACAGTTAAATATTACACGTTTTTCTAGTTTCGTCCTTGAGACTAACCATTAACGATCTGCCAGAACTGTGACACACAACGGGCTGATCACCCGTTTGCCAGTCACTTCGATTACGGAAACAACAGCTAATGGGTTGATTTGCCGTTGCCCTAAAGACGCCACTAGGCGTGATGGGAAACAATGGCAAAGAAAACTTATCTGCTGTTGCCCTAAGACGCCACTAGGCGTAATGGCCACTGACTGCTTTGACGGTTGGTGGCTAAGGACGGAAGAAGAAGAAGAAGAAGAAGAACTGTGACACCGCCGTCTGAATTAACGTAATATTTTAACTTTAACGCCACTAATTGTAGCAATCCGAACAATTTCCCGATCTGCGGCACGAAACTGCGGCAAGTTTTAACGCAAAGATTAACGCCGCCGTACTAACCCCTCTTCGCTCAACATGCGGTTCTAATACAATATCCACACTGTTGGACACGCCAGAATATATATATACACACACAGTGTATTTCAGGCTAAAAAATTAACTGTAATAGAACATGCGGAAAACGCGTGTCGAATTTTTGTGACGTACTACAAAAGGCGCTGTTTCGTTCTGAATGAGAACGGCAGTTAAGAAAAAGAAAAAAAATTAATATGTAACGTGGAAATTTAAAAAAAAAATATATATATAGTAAGAGAGAGGGGGAAAGGAGCATAGTTGGTGGTACTACGAGTTAGTGTTTACAAATTTGAATTGGCAAGATAGAAAAATATGTTAGTTGAGGAAATGAAGAATAAAAACGATAATATTAAATATAATGAATAAACTTATAAAAATGTAACCACTGTGTGACAGACAGCAAACAGGAGCACAAATTACTTGTCAGAATTATAATTTAGTAGTAAATAAAGGAGATATTGACAGAAGACAGATGGACGAACACACTACTTCTTTCTCAGCTTGACAGATAGTGGGGAAGGCTAAGGTAGTCCAAGATTTGAAAATTTGAGTTCAGTTTGAAAATAAGACGCTAGAATGCCAAACAGGTCCTGATTGGCTGGAGGCAAATATACTAGGAGGGTGATAAAAATCATTTGGGAAAGGCGTTCGTCGCCACTTTAGAAAATTGTTTCTACAATAAAGTTGTGTTAAAAGCAAGATCATAGTACGTTCTTGGATTTGCTGATCTGCACCAGCAAGCGATCTGGATTTGACCATATATATCGCAATTAACCTTATTAGTAGGAAATTTTCATTTGATGCGGGTTTCATCCACGACTAGAAGTGAACCCAGGTCAACTGAGATCTGTATATTTCTGCAACTAAAGAAGTGAGGCAGTATCAACTGTGTGCCTCCTTGTATTTCAAGATCAGAAGCCTGACTTGTTATTGGAAGCTGGTGGTGTGACTATACTTCATCCTGCACATCAGAAGCCACAAAGTTAAACCAGTGTCTGCAGGCATTTGATAGATCAAACCAAAAATTACTCTCATTTCCCAAGTGTTTAATAAATATTCAGATTGTGATGAACTTAGACGTTCTTCCTAACAGTACCCATTCATAGGAGCAATAGTACAGTGACATTGTCCCAGATTGACACATATAATTAAATTTGTGAATAATAATATATACAGTTATAAATTGAATCATTTTGATGTAAATATTTTGATTGATCATTTTGAATTTCAATTCCAGTATACACAAAATTGTGATACTGGAACAATAAATTGTAAAAAATTAATTCACATTTAAACTTAACTCTGGGTGTTGTCAATTACTTTTCCTATAGTATTAGGTGTATTTGTTGTCACATTATTACATCACATTTTACATTACCCTAGACACTAGCCAGATAACATACATACACCATCATTTTACTTAGGAGAAAATACGTCGCAGGTTGAGGTTGTAGGTGTTAGCAGCAAGGTGCCCTGATTATACAAACCTATTATTTATTAGACTCAGGGGCCTTCACAGCTTGACCTCACATCTGCATAAATTTACATTCTAGCTATTTAACATCAAAATCCACCACATATATTGGGGTCTCCTGTTCCGGGATTTAAACTTATCACCTATATTGGGTAGCGCTCCCGGGATTTTAAACTTCTCCTAGTAATTATATTGGGTCGTTTTGTCCAGTAATTTTAAAATATAATATTTAAAATAATTTGAGAGTGGTTTGAGATATCAGTGCCTAGTGTTTTGTGTTTAGGTTGGTTAAATAGTTAAATTAGTTTGATAACATTATTAACAATAAAATGGCAGATTTCGCCAAATTCAGATCTGCTGCAGTGCAGGCTGCAAGGGACATGGGGATGGAAGGTCAAGGTCTGATTACCTATGTAACAGAAGAGTGTGATAAGTTTATTGCCCGAGAAGATAAGAGGCTAGCTGAAGAAAGAAAGTTAGAGGCTGATAGATTAGCGGAGGAGAAAAGAATTTTATTAGAAGATGCTAGGGAACTTAAGAAATTTGAGGCTGAAAGGAAAGACAAGAGATTGGCTGCAGAACGGGAGGCTGAAGATAAAAGACTCCAAAGGGAACATGAGCTACGACTAAGGGAGTTAGAGTTGCAAGGCCATGCTCCTGAAAATGGTACTAGCCCATCCACCTCCGACTCTGCTGCAAGACAGGTTGCCTCCAACTCAGCCATGGAGTTTCATCTGGACCCATTTGTGGAGAAAGATGATGATATTGAATCATTCTTATCTAGATTTGAAAGACTAGCTACCATGTATGGGTTAGAGAAAGAAAGATGGAGTATGAAGGTATCACAGGGGCTTAGGGGAACCTCTTATGAGGTATTTGCCAAGCTGAGCAAAGACGACCAAGACGACTATGACATTCTTAAGCAAGCTCTTCTAGTTAGGTATGAGAAGAACAGTGAATTTTATAGGAAAAAGTTTAGAAATGCCAAACTGCTGACTGGGGAGACTTATCACCAGTTCTCTGCACGCCTGGAGACATACCTGGAGAAATGGACTGCTCTGGGGAAAACCCAAGATTTAAGGGAAATGATTATGACTGAGCAGTTAAGAGAGTCCATGGCTCCAGACCTGAGAAAATTTCTCACGGAACAGGGTGCTGAGAGACTGGGGGAGATCTTAAATGTGGCTGAAAGATATCAGGCTGCCCAGTCTGAGATGGCAGGCATAAAGAAGAAGCCTATTGACCATAATAAAGCCTCCCTAAACCAAAACCAACCTAAATTTGAACATAGGGACAAATTTAATAAAGGTAAAGCCTATTATGATAAGCCTAGTTTTGACCAACGCGATAGGAAAGAAAAACCAAATGGTGAATGACTTTCCCACTGCCAATGATCAAGCATAACCATGACACTTCCCATTGCAAGGATAACTGTGAAAACTCACTATGTGGAAGGAGTGATTATAGCAGCAGTGATAAATGAACCACTCTACCCTCTTATATTGGGGTGTAGATATGTTTTCTTGGGGAATCCCAGGAAACCTGTGATCATGGCAACAGTGCAGACCAAGTCACAGTCAAGGAAGGAGGAGGATGAACCTATAAATACTCATCCAGAGGAGACAAGGAAGGCACAGGCGGAGGATAGGTTACTCAACCCGTGCTTTAAAAAATTGCGTAAATGCCATACACCTCCAAGCAAAGGAGACTACTATATGAAGAATAAACTGATCTATAGGAAGGCTGGAACTGGATCCAATGATCACGGACAGCTGGTTCTTCCCACTTCATATAGGGAGAAAGTGATGGAGTTAGGACATGCTATCCCTTTCAGTGGTCATTTGGGGATCAGCGCAACAGGACAGCGTATAGCTTGTCATTATTTCTGGCCAGGAATAACCGAAGATATAAAACGATATGTGAAATCCTGTCCGGAATGTCAGAGGGTAGCTCCAAAACATTGGACTACTCCAGCAACTCTAGGGGAGATGCCCATAGTGGGAACCCCTTTTGAGAGGGTTGCAGTGGATATTGTGGGACCTCTCACACATACCAAGAGGAGGAACAGTTACATTCTCACTCTGGTGGACACTTGTTCAATGTGGGGAGAGGCGGTAGCCCTGTCATCAATCGATTCGAAGCATGCGGCAGAGGCATTACTCACCATATTCACGAGGTTAAGTTTCCCACACCAAATCTTGACTGATAACGGCTCACAGTTCAAGGGGAGACTAACTGAAGAAGTTTTCAGGATCTTCCAGGCCAAGCACTTTCATTGTAGTCCGTATCACCCCCAGGGGAACGGCCAGGTGGAGAGGTTCAATGGGACTCTCATTTCTATCCTGAGAAAGCTGGCCCATGAAAAAACCTGATACGTGGGATCAATATTTGGCCGCTGCGTTGTTTGCGTATCGGGAAGTTCCACATAATTCGACCGACATGGCACCGGCAACCCTGTTATTTGGGAGGCCAATAAAAGGTCCACTGGAAGCCTTGTTAAGGACGTGGACAGATGAGAAGGCAGAAGAGACTGTTACCTCATCGTATCAGTATGTGAACGAGCTGACCACTCGTCTCAGAACTGGCTGGAAACTTGCTAATGATAATCTCAGACAAGCCAGGAAAAAACATGCTGCTTATTTTAACAAGAAAGCGAAGGATAGAGAATTAGCTGTGGGAGAGAAGGTGCTCCTTCTACTACCCGGCAGCCATAACAAGTTGCAAATTGGATGGCACGGTCCATATACGGTTCTAGAGAAGGTGTCTAGAACTAATTATAAAATAGACAAAAAGGGGAAAGAGAAAATTTATCATGTGAACCTCTTAAAGAAGTACCTGGACAGAGAAATCCAGGATGGAACACATCTACTGACCTTGTCGATAGCAACGGGTATGAAAAATGAACCACTCAACTCTCACGAGTACCCATTAAAACCATGTGAAACGTTTGAACAGGTGAAAATCAGTAAGCATCTGACTAAAGCTCAGAGAGAGCAGGTTCAAAAGGTTCTGATTGAACATACAGACGTGTTAACGGATAAGCCGGGGCACACAAACCTGTTAGAATATGATATGAAGTTGATAGACCCAACACCCATCTGTATGAGAGCCTATACGATTCCGTTCGCTAAGGAGAAAGCATTGAAAAAGGAGATCAATTATTTGTTGAAGGAAGGAATTATTTCTCACAGTGAATCTCCTTACAGCTCCAGTGTGGTTTTGCTGAGAAAACCCTCTGGGGAACATCGTCTGTGTACAGATTACAGGAAACTGAATGCTGTCACAGAAAGTCAGGTGGATCCATTACCTGATACAAATCAGCTGTTTGCCAGGCTGAACAAGGCAAAATATTTTTCTAAGGTTGATCTTAGCAAAGGCTATTATCAAATTCCAGTGAAGCCTGAGGTTCGACCTTATTTAGCCTTTAGCACCTCGGAAGGTCATTATGAGTTCAACATGTTGCCGTTTGGGTTGAAAAATGCCCCGAGTGTGTTTTCCAGAATGATGCGGAAATTGTTGGATCCACTGAATAATCCATGTATAACGAATTTCATGGATGACATTCTTATTGCCACTGAAACATTCGAAGACCACATTAACTCTCTGAATATGCTATTCGATAGGCTCAGAGAAGCAAATTTGACTGCTAGACCAACCAAATGTTGTGTGGGTTGTAAAGAGTTGGAATTCTTGGGACACACAGTATATCAGGGAAGAATGACCCCTGACCCCAAGAACTTGGAGAAACTGCAGAGAGCACCGAGGCCCCAAACAAAAAAAGATGTGAGATCTTTTGTCTCATTGTGTGGGTTTTATCAGAAATATATCAAGAACTTTAACTCTATATGTGCACCTCTGACAGATTTAACTCGTAAGGGACATCCTTGTGGTAAAGTGGGATGTTATAAATATTTATAGGGGACTTAGTGTACTGACTGAGATCAGCTGTGAAGGTATCTATATTTAATAAGAGTAGTGTATTATAGATAACCTTACTTGCTTCCACATATGTATACCTCAGTCAGAATTATTCTGGAATAGTGTGATGACTACGTTATATGTCTAGGGTATGTGTATGATGAAGTGTAAGTCATAACAACAACAGACAGATAAACAATTTAATTTATTCCACCACACTTGACAACACTGTGACACTCACATACATAAAACACTCTACGAGGATATCTTAAAGGAGTCACTGATAACTTTTCAAATAACAATATGTATTCAGTGCTGTCATGAATGAATATGTGTCCTGATTCAAATACAAATGGAACCAGGAATCACAATCAATTTTAATTACAAGTTATATGTACAGAATTTCTCAATATGAATCTTGTAGTGACATGTATTTTTAATAGTATCCTATGTGTGTCAGTGGTGTAGTAGTAATATGAGGTAATACTGGTTTTGTTTTGTTCAAGCTCTGTTGGTATTTGTCATCATGACTTCAATAGTTTGTCTTTATTGGAACTAGTATTGGAGATGTTCTCAGTTCCTGATATTAAAACAATTAAAATCCCCTCTTAATTGTATTTTACACTGTCATTTTAAGATGGGGGTACATAATGTTGAGCTCCATGGCCACACTCTCTTATCTTGCGTGATGACTGCAGAAAAAGGCTCCTCTGCTCGATTACTTTAATGAGTTCTGGAGCCACCCCACTGGTTGCTATATGGACCAAGGAGTATGCTGTCCACCTCTGGCTTCAGCAAAGCTCTGACCAGGTGCTGCTCAATAACTTTAAGACCACGGTCCCTGAAAACAAAAAGGATGTACCTTCTACGTCATAACTAATTTATACTCTCTTTCTACACTGAGCACAATACATCACAAACATTGAGTTCAGAGCGTTAGGCCAACTGTCAGCTTCATCTGAAATACTTTATACCAGTATTTCCCTCCCTAATGGTTACTACGCCTCTGCAATTCCAGCATTATTTCTGTCTAATCAATAATCTAGGTGTCAGTGTACTGTTTGGCCATTCCATGCAGTTTTACTTTCCTCCGACACCTTCTGTTCAGGCTGGAGCATTATAGGCTTTACATTATGTTCGCTACTGAACTACACATATATACAGGCATAAATTAACAATTTACATTCAATTTTCATTAAAAGATATTGAATATTTCAAGCTTACCACAATTCATAGAATAATAAACAGTTTCGTTGACTGGCAATGAATATAGCACAACTCCGATCTGCCGATGTGCCAGGCTTTATTTTATAAAAAATATACACTGGTGCTCAACGCACTGCTTCTTAGTAGGTTTATTACAAGATGTGGCAATGAACAGACGCTCTGAATCAAGTATATTCGCAGCTCTACCCAATGAAACCACGTCCACACATCTTTTCAAAAAAGTACCCCTTCTATTCGATTCCCATAACAACACAAGATAGTATTTATAGCCCGACCAATCGTGTTTAGTCTTATATTTGTTGCGCTCCAATCAATTTGGAGTTAACATGGTAGGCTATTTCCGTAACGTAAGGTTTTTTTCAAACACGTTATAAAAAAATTTTATGAGCAGAAATGATTTCATGCTGTCAGGCACCCCCACTATTTTATTTTGGTTATAATTTGGTAATTCCTAGGCTATTTGCGTAACGTTTTACATATTCTTTGTCAGCAAGCCCTAAGGAACCCAAATATACAAATTTAAAAGAGCTAAGTGGCTGCGTTCAAAATATGCAATTTCTTCTACCTCCTGTTTCGAAGATGTGCTGTCTGGGTACTGTAATGTTTTCAAACGTAAACCCATCTAATGTCATCTTTTCTAATAAGCGTTTTCCAGGTTTTTAAAACCTAACTCTGGGAAGGTTAGTGTTTTTATCACTGTCCGTCTGAAAAAAAGTTAGTGCATGTGGCCTTACACGCGTGATAGTAGTAATTGTGTATCGCGCGACGCAAGTTTAGTGTTGCATGTGTCCTTGCTTTCATTCGCCCCTCTCTCTTTCTATTTGAGTCCATCTGTTCGTTCGTTTTGGTAACGTAGTATAATTAATGTTAGGATTAATTTAGGTCATTACGCAGTGTGCCTCTCAATGTTTTTCTTAGAAATGCAATACCCGTTTTAATGTGTTGTGGAAACGCTTGTATTTATGCAGTGGCTTATATTTAACGTGGAAACGTTACAATTTGCAGACGAAGCATAAAACAAAGGGGATTTCGAGTACAGTCATTGTGACAGCACTGTTCTTTACCATTTTTCGTTTCTTTATTAAATGTATTTGTTAGGCTTTATATTTACCTGATACTTTATATATGTGGATTAGAATATTTCACGACAATCCTGATAAGATTATTTGGTCAGCATAGTGTGAATTAGCCTACCAAGAGTTAAAAGAAAAACTCACCAGCAAGCCGATATTGAAATTGCCTGATTTAAGTCAAGAATTTGTGGTGAGAACGGATGCAAGCAACATCGGATTAGGGGCTACATTGTTGCAAAGGTCCACTTCACTTGATGGGGAATTAAACACAGTTGCTTATGCTAGCCGCAAGTTGAATAAGGCGGAGCAAAACTATTCAACAAGTGAAAAAGAATGTTTAGCACTAATCTGGGCTATAAAAAAGTTCCAGATCTATCTCTATGGTAGGACATTTGTGGTGCAAACAGATCACCAGCCTCTTGTATTCTTATCACAGGCCAAGCATGAAAATGCACGTCTATTAAGGTGGTCATTACTCATCAACCTTATTCATTTACCATCGAATATATACCGGGGTCGCAGAATGTAGGAGCGGATTTCTTGAGTAGGCATCCTTATGAGGAAAATCTGAAAACGCTTAGGACATAGGATGTAATTTGCGCTAGTTGTCTCACAGATTATAACCTGCAATGTATGCATGTTTTAGGAAGGGAGGTGTGTAGCGAAATCTGTGAAAACAATCGCTAAATTCAGTAAGATTTTACTCCTATGATAATAAATAAACCCGCCCGTGGTTGGTTGCTTATCTGCTTCCTCAACGCCAGTAGAGCGCTGTATTTTATATCGTAGTAACGCGTAGACAATGATCCTACAGTTAAATATTACACGCTTTTCTAGTTTCGTCCTTGAGACTAACCATTAACGATCTGCCAGAACTGTGACACCGCCGTCTGAATTAACGTAATATTTTAACTTTAACGCCACTAATTGTAGCAATCCGGACAATTTCCCGATCTGCGGCACGAAACTGCGGCAAGTTTTAACGCAAAGAGTAACGCCGCCTTACTAACCCCTCTTCGCTCAACACGCGGTTCTAATACAATATCCACACTGTTGGACACGCCAGAATATATACTGCTCAAAAAAAGTTAAAGGCCACTTTCAATTTTTAGGTCATTTCAACTATGCTGTTTTTTTAAAAACCTGAACACTCAGTCAAAACAGTTTTGCTGCATTTTGTTGCATGCTTAAACAATGTTTGTTAATCTGACAATAAATCAAATCTGTGTTACGTGTGTGTAGCTCCAAGGTCAATCAAATGTACGTGGTGGAAAGGGAAATAATGCATGTTTGAAAATGCTTCCTACGGCAAAGCCTGTTGATAACATTGCTGAAATTTGCTTTTCACGTGCAAGTCATGACTATAGTGAACACATGTCACCCAGTTTTCGGAAGGAACGGGCAATGAGTATGTTTGTAACATTTACCATTTTAGCCATGGCTCAGCTAAGACGCTTGACCAATGTTGACAGATGGAGAGCGATGGCATGGCTGCAGGATGATGTAGGGCTGCGAGAAGTTGCTAGGAGATTAGGAGTTGCCCACTCTGTCATACAAACTCTGCGTGATCGTTATAATGCAACCGGCAGTGTCGCAGAACAACGCAGGTCAGGACGTCCAAAGTCTACCACAAAACGGCAAGACACGCTGAGCCATGGCTAAAATGGTAAATGTTACAAACATACCCATTGCCCGTTCCTTCCGAAAAGTGGGTGAAATGTGTTCACCATAGTCATGACTTGCACGTGAAAAGCAAATTTCAGCAATGTTATCAACAGGCTTTGCCATAGGAAGCATTTTCAAACATGCATTATTTCCCTTTCCACCACGTGCATTTGATTGACCTTGGAGGTACACACACGTAACACAGATTTGATTTATTGTCAGATTAACAAACATTGTTTAAGCATGCAACAAAATGCAGTAAAACTTTTTTGACTGAGTGTTCAGGTTTAAAAAAAAAAACAGCTTAGTTGAAATGACCTAAAAATTGAAAGTGGCCTTTAACTTTTTTTGAGCAGTATATATACACACACACAGTGTATTTCAGGCTAAAAAATTAACTGTAATAGAACATGCGGAAAACGCGTGTCGAATTTTTGTGACGTACTACAAAAGGCGCTGTTTCGTTCTGAATGAGAACGGCAGTTAAGAAAAAGAAAAAAATTACGATGTAACGTGGAAATTAAAAAAAAAAAATATATAGTAAGAGAGAGGGGGAAAGGAGCATAGTTGGTGGTACTATGAGTTAGTGTTTACAAATTTGAATTGGCAAGATAGAAAAATATGTTAGTTGAGGAAATGAAGAATAAAAACGATAATATTGAATATAATGAATAAACTTATAAAAATGTAACCACTGTGTGACAGACAGCAAACAGGAGCACAAATTACTTGTCAGAATTATAATTTAGTAGTAAATAAAGGAGATATTGACAGAAGACAGATGGACGAACACACTACTTCTTTCTCAGCTTGACAGATAGTGGGGGAAGGCTAAGGTAGTCCAAGATTTGAAAATTTGAGTTCAGTTTGAAAATAAGACGCTAGAATGCCAAACAGGTCCTGATTGGCTGGAGGCAAATATACTATGAGGGTGATAAAAATCATTTGGGAAAGGCGTTCGTCGCCACTTTAGAAAATTGTTTCTACAATAAAGTTGTGTTAAAAGCAAGATCATAGTACGTTCTTGGATTTGCTGATCTGCACCAGCAAGCGATCTGGATTTGACCATATATATCGCAATTAACCTTATTAGTAGGAAATTTTCATTTGATGCGGGTTTCATCCACGACTAGAAGTGAGCCCAGGTCAACTGAGATCTGTATATTTCTGCAACTAAAGAAGTGAGGCAGTATCAACTGTGTGCCTCCTTGTATTTCAAGATCAGAAGCCTGACTTGTTATTGGAAGCTGGTGGTGTGACTATACTTCATCCTGCACATCAGAAGCCACAAAGTTAAGCCAGTGTCTGCAGGCATTTGATAGATCAAACCAAAAATTACTCTCATTTCCCAAGTGTTTAATAAATATTCAGATTGTGATGAACTTAGACGTTCTTCCTAACAGTACCCATTCATAGGAGCAATAGTACAGTGACACTGTCCCAGATTGACACATATAATTAAATTTGTGAATAATAATATATACAGTTATAAATTGAATCATTTTGATGTAAATATTTTGATTGATCATTTTGAATTTCAATTCCAGTATACACAAAATTGTGATACTGGAACAATAAATTGTAAAAAATTAATTCACATTTAAACTTAACTCTGGGTGTTGTCAATTACTTTTCCTATAGTATTACGTGTATTTGTTGTCACATTATTACATCACATTTTACATTACCCTAGACACTAGCCAGATAACATACATACACCATCATTTTACTTAAGAGAAAATACGTCGCAGGTTGAGGTCGTAGGTGGTAGCAGCAAGGAGCCCTGATTATACAAACCTATTATTTATTAGACTCAGGGGCCTTCACAGCTTGACCTCACATCTGCATAAATTCACATTCTAGCTATTTAACATCAAAATCCACCACAGTCACCGAACATAGTGAGGCGTACAAGTTAACAACTTCCAGCATGAGAATGCAATAGATTAATCATCAAGGTTAAGACTATTAGAATTTGGCATCAAATGTATGGCTAGCAGAGATGGACGTATGAGAGGATGCATCCGTCATGTATACAACCAGCGAGCTTCAGCAACAGTTAGCATTCACAAAGCCTGACATTTAAAACACCATCTTGTTCCAACTTCCAAAATGCAAATATATTTGAACACATTTTTGCAAATGATACAAATATCAGTATCTCAAACACTTTAGAAATGGCAAATTTTCACATCACAGATCCCAAACATAAGCTGAGAATATTTTAAATACCAAGAAATGACAAATGTTCACATTACATCTCAAACACAAGCTAAGAACATCTTAAATACCCCATAAATGACACATTTTCACATCACAGATCTGAAATATAACCTAAGAACATCTTAAATACCCCATAAATGACAAATTTTCACATCACATATCCCAAACATAAGCTAAGAACAACTTAAATACCACAAAAATGACAAACGTTCTGATGTGACATCTGTTACCGTCATCATCATCACAATTCAGCTCCCCAAGGAGCATAGGCCTTCAACAAACTTCTTCCTGTCCTGTGCCGTCTGCTCAAGGTCTTTCCATGTCTTCTTTATCTCCTTCAAGTCTGGCTCCAGTTCTTTTCCCCATGTTTTCGTTGGCCTCCCTCTACCTCTTACTATCATCATCATTTTTAATATATGATGCTGTAAATTTGTAATACTAAATTCATAACACAAATATTGAAGCTGTTTTGATTACAGAGCAGGAATATGGAAAACAACAAAGACTACACAAAACAAGAGTACAAATATAAATAAAATGATGCTTAACTCTTTGACTCCAGACCATCGCTCTGAGCATTGCAAAATTCAACGCGCCGTGCCAGCACAACGCTCAGAGCGTTGTTTTTAGTTTATCATGAATAAACTCCAAAAATTGACTGTTTAATGCAGTTCATGTTCTAAAACTCGTAGAATGACTTCCGCTACTATTTAAACAACTAATTTGACTGTAGTTAAGCAGCACATGTGCGTGTTTTGATGTTATTATCACAATTTGTGTGACAATTTGCGTGTTTCGTTGTTATTACTAGAGAAAAATGTAACGCTTTATATTCATATTTTCTAAGTCTCCTAAGCAAATAATTGTGTCAAACTACTTTGGAACATTGCTGACATTGATGATGATTGTTTGGTAGTCACAGTTTGTTGTCAAAATACGGAATCGGTGCAGAAAAGCTAGACACATTAGATTTAGTTGAAGAGTGGGCATAGTCATATTCTGGCCGATCAAAAAGCAACAAAACTAGACCTACTGTAACATCTAATCACTAGTCCTAGGTAGAAGATGAAGCTAGGGATACTATTGAAACATTAAACAAGTGTAAAAAAAGTTTTTATATGACGTTATTCTTCTTTATTTGTTTGAAAATTACGTAATGCACGATTGCATAATTTTTTTTTTTCTTACAAGGGACCACAGTAAAAACTGGTGTGAATAACACAAAATGTACTAACTGTGGCCATAAGCAATGTTTTTTTTTTACTTTGTATATGGATTAACTTGATGTTTGAAGACTAAAAAGAAAGTTTTATTGTCTACAACAGTAATTTGTCTTTGGTAAGATCGTATTCTACAGTTAACTTTTTAGTGTTTTTCAATTTTACATACAAAATGTTTTAAGTATACCGAACATACTTGTGTTAATACTACCAAAGACGTTATATATTACAATTCTCTATCCATTTCCCTACAGTTTGGTATATAATAAGTACATGTTCACAAAAAATGATTAACATAAAATTTACACTAAAAGACAGTACACTTCACCACTTAGAATTTTTCAAAAAATAATTATGGCACAGGGTGGAAAATAATTATGGAGTCAAAGAGTTAAGATGAATCACTGATAGGCTGAACTGCCCATGATAAACTTCCGGTGTTATGTATAGAGGTCCGCACTAATGACCTGTCATTAAAACATCCTTTTTTGGGGATGCGTAGATGGCAGGGAGGACAGTGTGATTCGCTTGCATAGCTAGGCGGTGTTGTCGCACGGAAGGTCCAGGGTTCAAATCCTGGGTAAGCCACTCATGTCTGTTGTTTTTCTGTTGTCTAGTGTTCTACTTCTTTATTTCCTACGAGTGCCTTATAACATACCTTTATATTTGTTTCATATTAATTTACTGTTTACAGGCCTCGTGGTTTCCCTTCCTTATGTGTTATAAATGTTTATACAATACCAAACCTACCCTCTGTCCTGTTCTTACTGTTCTAAGTCTACTATCATACTGGACACAGTATTAAGGTCTTTGTCTTGTTGGACTGACCAATACTGATATATAGGGGAACAACAGAAGTGATTGCGTCATTAATAGGCTGAACTGCCCATGATAAACTTCCGGTGTTATGTATAGAGGTCCGCACTAATGACCTGTCATTAAAACATCCTTTTTTGGGGATGCGTAGATGGCAGGGAGGACAGTGTGATTCGCTTGCATAGCTAGGCAGTGTTGTCGCACGGAAGGTCCAGGGTTCAAATCCTGGGTAAGCCACTCATGTCTGTTGTTTTTCTGTTGTCTAGTGTTCTACTTCTTTATTTCCTACGAGTGCCTTATAACATACCTTTATATTTGTTTCATATTAATTTACTGTTTACAGGCCTTGTGGTTTCCCTTCCTTATGTGTTATAAATGAATCACTGATATGGCTGGCAAGTGGGCATCACAAATGACGACCTGCAGGAATGAAATGCCAGGCAAGAGCCCACCCATCAGCATGAAATAAGTACCTGTAAGGGACACACAATAAGGACACAAATTTCTAGCCTGAACTCATTAAGATTAACCTGGAGCCTGCAGGAAAAGGTCAAGGAGAAAAAGTCGAGGATTACTGGGTAAAGAGATAATCATCCTTTTCCTCGGCACTCCTTACCAAGAGCATGGAACCCCCACTGCAGCTGGTCCCATTGCTGGAAGCCTGTACTAAACATTCACATGCTCATGTAGTGGTGGTTTCTGTGGCAACTGGTTTTACATGATGAGGTTGCCAGACCTAGGCACAAACTCATATTGTCGCCTGAAGGGAGCGGTAGTCCTATTACAGAAATGCTACATAGACAACATCCATAGATGGACAGAAATGACCCTTCAGCACTGCCAGAGGGGGGTCAATAACAATAGAAACAAGCACTTCCAGTGATTCGGACCTGTATGCAGACTTCTTTACGTCCAATGATGAACAGCATTGACAGCAAGACTTTCATTGTCAATAAAATATAACTGAAGCAAAATTAATCTTGGAGTTATAAACCCCAACCCCTGCAGACTCAAGTAGAACAGTCCCAACTAAGATGGTTTGGCCATGTCTGCAGAATGGAAGAAGATCGGCTGCCACAGCAGGTATGGGAGGCTAAGAGCCAGGGATCCAGACCTCCAGGATGACCCAGAATCCGCAGGGAGGACAACATTAGACAATCTCTGAAGGACTGAGGACTAGAATGGAGCCAGGCCAGGAAGAAGACAGCCGATAGGATAGTATGGCACTCTCTCTTCCAAAACTTTACACCTAACGGTAGAAGAGGAACGACTAAGTAAGTAAGTTAAAATTTAAGTAACGGTTCGCATTTTATAAGCGCTGCACAAGTCTACCCCTAGTTTTGGAGATTTTTTTCAAGCTTAAAAAGTCGACTTATATGCAGAAATTTACCATAGTTTCCAGTTTTACTAGAATATAATCTCTGAGAGACAACTGTTTCTAATATGTGTAACTTTCCCACATGTTCTGGATGCATGCAATGTTCCATCAGCTGTTCTTGCTAATCTTTCACCCTTGTTAAATGTTATGATTTTACAAATGAACCTCTGGTAGATGATGAAGACAGTAGACAAGGTCCACCATGTTGCCTGACTGCTTATCCATATTTACGTTACAGCTAGCCTTAACCTAACCACAACCTTATTTTCAGGCTTCGTCAAACAGCTAGCCTTAACCTAACCTCAACCTTGTTTTCAGGCTTTGTCAAACAGCTAGCCTTAACCTAACCCCAAACCTGTTTTAAGCTTTATCAAACAGCTAGACTTAACCTAACATCAACCCTGTTTTGAGTTTTATCACAATTAATAACACTCGACAAACAATGAGGCCATTTTACAAATAAAAAGCACCACAAAAAAAAAAATTCCAACTTGAAGCGAAACGTTGTTTTTGACCACCATGACAGCCTCCAGTCTGGCGTCCCATAAAAAGGCCTTAACCTTTCACTGTTATACAATAATCTCAGACAATACAAAACAGCAGAAGTTATCTTGGGCAATTACAAATGTACTTTAGCTGAGATAGTATTTCTGCAGTAATGACACTCATCATTATGGTCAGACATCCGAGCTTTGCGTACATATAATTTTGTGAGCATCGACTAGCAGAGTGGTTACGGAGCTTGCTTCTCAAAGGAAAGTTACCAGGTTCAAAACCTGGTATAACCGTGCTCCCATATGTAAATAGGTACATGACCCTGCTCCTGAGTTATGGAAGGCAAAGGTAGCGAGGTAGGGAATTGGTTACACCTTATATAGCTGAGACCTAGTATAGCAAAGTCTCCAACACTTCACTTCCCTATGGCAGTATCTGCACTGGGACTACCTTTATCTTCACACATAATCCTATAAATACGTCACTACAAACACTTTTTTTTCATACTGCAGCCAAATTTTTCACAACTAAAACATCTAATCTAACTCTTATAAATTACAAGTTTTTACAGAAAGCTCCATGAGCTTAACAATCTTACTAATAATGCCAAACTGGCATGCCAAAATATCCACTGAATAGAAGGAAAAGAATGATCAGATGCACCTAAAACCAATTAAATGTTACAATAAACAGGGAATAATAATATATAACACAGGTTCTCAAGGTGGAGCTCTGCATCACTTCACTTGGTCTGTCAGCTTCAGTCATTCATCAGTATCAATGGATACACAGTTATATGCTGCATAACGAAGCCTTTCCTCTGCGATCTTTTCACTAAAAATGTCAAAGAATCAATGTATTAATTTACAATAACCATCTACAATGCCCCTGAAGAAGAAAAATGTGTCATAGTGTGAAACACACATGACAACAGACTCTTTATATGAGACAGACAGATACATCTACTATGAGAGTATACAAAATACAAAGTTTACAGTAACCAAAAATAAAATATTTGCGTTTCGTTTCCCAGCTCAAGAGCGCTGGCGGTCGCTGTCTCGAGAGACTGCGCGTGGTGATCCTGGTACCGCCGAGCCCTCCTAGTTCATCGGTTAGTGAGGCAGTAGTTTTTCTCCTGTGTCCGTAAATCGCAGCCCCCAGTCGTGATGTGCGCAAGCCGTCGAATCTCCGTATTGTGGCTCGACAAGTCTCGAAAAAGGCCCCGCTCTCGCAATAAGTCGTGGGCCGGCAGTCAGTAAGCTGGTGTCGCTTTCGGCCCATCCTGTCCGACTAGGGGAACGTCTTGTCGGCAGGCGGCCAGTGGTTCTCGCAAGAATAAAATCGCCGGGGCCGCCAGGATCCGCTCTGCACAGAGCGCTGTCTCCCTCCCCATGCGAGCGATGAAATGGTCGAAGAAGACGCACGTCTGTTCGGACAGTTATCTGGTTGATCCTGCCAGTAGTCATATGCTTGTCATATGCATCAGTCAAGGTTGTCTAGAGCTAATACATGCTTGCATGTCTCAAAATGTCCGGCATTTCTGCAGACCCTCTGCTCTCGAGGCGTCTGCATCCTTTATATGGTCAGTTATGACTGGAAGGACGCGAAATGTCCGGCATTTCCACAGAACCTCTGCTCTCGAGGCGTCTGCATCCCTTATATAGTCACAAATGACCAAATTCAAAGATGGATTAGAGGGCAAGTTCCATATCCTACTAGTGACAGGTGGTTGCTACTGGTGTCAGACTGTAGCGGCCCCAACGTTTCTCTGACATCCAGGCCGTGTCTTGCTGCATGGGCAACAGCTCGATCTACAATTGCCCAACCGTGTGCCACCGAAAGTTATTTCGGGAGGTACGCTCCTATGGTCAGTAATGACTGGAAGGGAAGGTAACAAATGTACCACAAAACCCGCCAGAGTATAATACTCATCACTCCTTACTCCATGTTACTCTTTTTAATGTTATTATTCTCTATTTATATATTTTTAATTTAGCTTTTCAGCCTTCACATTTCTTTGCTGCAGGGCCGAATTAAGCCAAGAAGGGCTTCTAGGCATTTTTTGGCATTTGGGCGCCCTTCACCTAAAAGACAATAATTTTAATATTTTTTTTCAAACCCCTTAGCATACTTGTTTTAACTTATGCACGGGTCCCCAAAAGCTTCGGGCCCATAGGCTTCAGCCTACTTAGCCTATTGGGTAATCAGGCCCTGCTTTGCTGCAAAAACTATTTATTCTACATTTCTCTCTGCCCTTGAAGGCTTTTACATAGAGACAATGTCGTAGGGACATAGAGATAATGTCGTAGGCACATAGAGATAATGTCGTAGGCACATAGAGATAAATGTCATAGAGTCATAGAGACAATGTCGTAGGGACATAGAGATAAATGTCATAGAGACATAGAGACAATGTCGTAGGGACATAGAGAAAATGTCATAGGGTAGCAAATTATGGTCAATAAAAAAAAAAAAAATTAATAAAATAAGACGATTACCAGAGGCTACTGAGATGTAATTTGGCAGCAGAATGTTAAGAACTCAATGAACAGCTTGAAAGATGATGACATGTATGATGGTGCAAAGGAAGCTAATTAGGCACATAAAGTGGCAGTTTGACTGGGCACATTATGAGAAAAGCTACAATAAACTGTGACACCAGGAAAACCTGATGGAAAAGGCGATACTGGATAATTGACAGTTTAACAAATGACATGGATGAAAGCAACAAACAAACAAAAAAAACCTTGAAAAACAACACTAGAAATTGGAAAAAAAAAATATAATACACAGAACTCAAATGTATTTGTGCAAAACAGAACATTACCAACATTAATTCAATGCTGAGTCTTAGTCGCATTTGTAAATAAGATTTTCCCAAAACATACTTATATCTATTTTTCTCACTTTTGGCATATTTTGTGAGCTAGAAGATAATAGCGTGCAAAGTTTCTTAAGATGATACAAAGGGGTGTGAGGCTTCTTAAGATGTTGTAAAGGGGTGCAGGACCTCTAATAGGTTAAGAAACACTGATTTAAATAAATGTTCTGCAAACAAATTAAATTTAAATAAATACCAATAATAACAAATATAAACATTAAAAAAAAAAACTTCCCTTCAGGAAATCTTTCAAACAACTTGAAATGAATTATCATGTAATACGACTTGGATGAAACTGTTCATTCATAACATTGCACTGAAATACATGTAACGTAACCTACTTACTCAGAATACACAGGTAAATGTAATGTGTTACAGCAGGTTGATGACTCCGGTAGTGGATCTATAGGAGAGCTGTGATAATAAGGAAACAGAAATAGTAAACCATTAGGGTGGGGGGGGGGGGGGAATTTACTTTTATTTTAAAACTTGTTCAACAATAACTGTCAATCAATTAGAAACATAACCAGGATCTTTAATTGAGAATTTTTAACTAAGAAAATAGTTTCAAATATTCAACAGCTGAAGATCATACCCAGCTTAGAACTGCCCCGTTAGTCCTGCTTCATTATAGAGTGCTGGTAGTGTAACTTTAAGTCTGATAGTGCAACTTCAAGTGTGGTAGTGCAACTTAAAGTGCTGGTAGTGCAACTTCAAGTATGATAATGCAACTTCAAGTAAGATAGTGCAACTTCAAGTGCTGGTAGTGCAACTTAAAGTGCTGGTAGTGCAACTTCAAGTATGGTAGTGCAACTTCAAGTATGATAATGCAACTTCAAGTGCTGGTAGTGCAACTTCAAGTCTGATAATGCAACTTCAAGTCTGATAATGCAACTTTGAGTGCTGGTAGTGCAACTTTGAGTGCTGGTAGTGCAAGTTCAAGTCTGATAATGCAACTTCAAGTAAGATAGTGCAACTTCACGTGCTGGTAGTGCAACTTCAAGTCTGATAGTGCAACTTCAAGTGCTGGTAGTGCAACTTCAAGTCTGATAATGCAACTTCAAGTAAGATAGTGCAACTTTGAGTGCTGGTAGTGCAACTTCAAGTCTGATAGTGCAACTTTGAGTGCTGGTAGTGCAACTTCAAGTCTGATAGTGCAACTTTGAGTGCTGGTAATGCAACTTCAAGTCTGATAGTGCAACTTCAAGTGCTGGTAGTGCAACTTCAATTCTGATAATGCATCTTCGAGTGCAACTTCAAGTCTGATAGTGCAACTTAGAGTGCTGGTAGTTGTTGAGGATTGCTTCATGTCTGCAGCATGGCGCATTCCTCAAATGTTTATATCTCCGCGACTGATGTCGATGATCGTTTCATGCTTACAGGCATTTGGATTTGTGCACGATCCGAATGACTGTATCATGGAACACCTCAAACGAATAGAGATATATCTCATCGACCGATGTCGATGATTGTTGCATGTGTGCAAGCATTTGAGTTTGGCCAACTCGGATTGCTGCACCGTGGAACATCGCAATTGAATATATATTAACGACGTAGTATGCATATCTCTATGCATGACGCGTGTGTCTTTGTAAGGACATTCGACTTGTGGGTTTTGACCCGAACGGCAGTGTGTTTTAGAAGTGTGGCCATTGCCACTTATATTGTGTGGTATAACCACTGGAAAGTGTGTGGCGTAGTCCACTTTTTAAGTGTGTGGCTGGGAAGCCATTTGAGCAGTGTATTTCTTGAACCAAACGTAAGTCGTAGTAGGAATAACGCAGTTTGCATAATTATGGCAGATTAGCCTGGCGTGGTATGCCAAAGGAACATTATGTTACTAGCAATAGCGTAAGACTAGTATAGATGGATATTGTACAGCTAGCGGCAAGCGTAAGCCTAGTGTAACGGATATTAAACGACTAGCAGTAGACGTAAGCCTAGCATAATAAGTGTATTGCTGACTAGCAGGATAGTTAAGTCTAGTTAGCCTCTGAATTTATGCCAAAGGACATTGGCTGTTAAAAAGGAACTGACCTCTAACCAGGACTCTAGATAGAGATTGTGAACATGTGCTTATGAAATAATGAGAACTCTTACAGATCGTACATGAATGTGATGTGACTTTTGTTCCCATGTAGTTGGTGTCTGCTCATGGTATGAAATAACTAATTAAATATTTTGAGTCGTCAAAATCACAGTGTTAACAACTATCGTATTCGGAGTTGAGTTAAATGCTATTCATCCTCAACTGATCATGACCAGTGATGATTAATGTCTTAACACGCTGCATCTCACACTGCCAATATAATTAATAAGACAAGAGACTAATACAGGTCAGTCAAGGGTCGAATTTAATATGAAACACATTCAGCACATAATGAATCACAAGGGTTAAGCAGACATTATCGATACCAACGAACAGTATTACGGAATCCTACAAAAGTGATAAGAACCCGAGGGACTTTGACTCTATAAACTGAATACGAATATAATAACTTGGTCATCCTCAAATACTAGAAGTCATCGAAGCACCCAGCACATACTGGGATCCCAAGAAGCCCGTAACATTCTGGTGTCAGAAAGTGTCTGGATTTCGTGAATACTGGATTCCCCCCTTCAAGTATCGAATAAAGTCAAACTGATGATGAACGTTATGAAGGCAAAATCATTCTTTCAAGCCTAACCGGCAACTGAAATGCGCAGGACAGAAAGTGACGTCACTACATCGATGCCGTCAACGCTAGCAGACAACATTGCTTGAGAATCTGAAATTTTTCTTCCATCAAAGAGACTGATTCACGCAGATAGAACGGTAATCTTCCACTCAAGAACCTGAACCAGTGGAGAATGTATCTCTTGATCAAAGTCATCTGAAGCTGCGACGCAGATCGTTTGAAGAAACTACATTCGAAGACCGAAGCAAGACTTTCAAATGGTTCCCTACTGCGAAGGTCAAGGTCTACCATCAATGGACCACAGCTGTTGAAGATACTTGCTTTAGAATTACATGCATTCATGTATTTCTCAGAAGGACAACTAATCAGATAAGTTCTTGATTTTACTAGAGCGCTTGAACATTATCATATCGTCCTTGCATTATCTTTGGTCTACAGTTCATCATCACTTTACTTACTTTTTTACTATCATCTGTGTTTCCCCATTCATGTTTTTCGTATATTCGTATATTCGTATTGTTTAATATTGACTGGAATTTTCCCAGGAAAGCTTCAGTGAATGTTAACTTCTATTAGATTTGCATGCTTATTTTACTAACTGAGGATCTGACTGATTATATTTTTTCTTTTGAGTCAGGGAATAAATGTTTCTTCAGTTAGTATTATAACCATATTTTGTGTGATTAGCAGTTTCGTCAAGTGAATTACGTCCTCTTTATTTACATAACCTACTTTCAGTACTGTTGACAATCGTTGTCGTGTGTGATCTAAAACTTCTTTGTCTACACGTTTGTCTAAGACGACTTGTCTTGTTATATTTTTGTAATGTAAATTCTTTTCTTTCTTTTACTCATTACTGTTTATAAGTCTTCTTTATTTACTTTATAAGTGTAAAGTGTTGTTGTATAATTGAAAAATCATTTCATTGTAAATCATTTGATTGTTTTCACTGTCTTTGTCACATGTTCTTGTAACTTGTTTGTTATTGATTAATATATTCATGTACATATTATATCGAGTTCTATAATCCTAGTGTATATTATAGACTATTGAAGGTACTCAGAAACCTATTATCATGTCTACACTACAGGAATTCATTGATATTGGAAAAAGTTATGGAAAATCAGGGGCGGAACTACAAAGTTTTGCAGATACAAAATATGATGAATATTTATCGCGTCTGGAAAGAATGGAACAGCGCGAAATGACTAAACGAGCTGATGAGCTTAGGAGGTTTGAATTAACCCAAGAAAGGGAAATGAAAGAAAAAGAGATGGCTCAGAAGGAAAAAGAAATATCCATGAAATTGGAATTAGAACGATTGACTATAGCTCAACAAGAAAAAGACAGAGAGCAGAAAGATAAAGAATTAGCTCAACAAGAAAAAGACAGAGAATTTGAAAAGGAAAGAATGGCACAACGAGATAAGGAAATGGAATTTGAGAAGGAGAAAATGGAATTAAGGAGAATGGAACTTATGCAACTGGATCAAGCACATAAAAATGCCATGGAAATGGAAACATTAAAACTTCATGCTGAAAAAGAAAAAGCTTTAGAATTAGCTAAAGTGCAGTCTGAACAGACTAAGACTGCGGCTGCTACAAATATTTTTTATCCTAAGTTAAAAATGCCACATTTTGACCAGACTCGCGATTGTGTTGACTCTTTCCTATCTAGATTCATCATCAAGGTCACAGCTCTGAACATACCCAAGGAAAGATGGAGCAGTCTTTTACTTGATTTTTTGACTGGTGACTCACTTCAATGTTTCATGAGTCTTGATGAAAAGAGCAGAAGCGATTTCGATGTCGTAAAAGAGGTATTACTAACACGTTTCCAGTTAACTGAGTCTGGATTCAGAGATCGCTTTCATGCTGCAAAACCAAGCAAGGATGCAGATTTTGGTGAATTCATTGCATCTATTAAACATTTCCTTAGCAGATGGATTGATTTGTCAGGTATAAATAAAACATATGAAGGTGTTATAGATCTCATGCTGCGAGATAAAGTTTTATCCGCATGCAGCACTGAATTAGAAGCATTTTTACAGGAAAGACATCCTAATTCTATTGATGAGTATGAAAAACTCGGAAGACAGTATCAAACCGCACATCAGAATAAAGATCTTCATAGATCGACTATTCGAGATCCTATGCCTGTATGCGCGGTACAACATGATCACAGACCTCGATCGAAGAGCTTTGATGGACGTTGTCGTTCAGATTATTATCAATCCGACAGAGGTTTTTATAACTTCCGTCGTCATCGCTCTCCTTCGAATTCATATCGACGGGGTTATAGAGGATATTCACCTCATGATCGTGGGTATCACAGAGGCAGGGATTATGATGGTTCACATCAAAAAGGATACTATAAGCAAAGATCATCTTATGGTAGAGATGCCAGGAAGGATGACTCTACTGATTTTTATTATAGCAATAAAAAGTCAGTCAATAATAACAAAGGTAATGCCAGATCTCCGTCGAGAGACAAAAATAAACACAGACATGCAAATAGTTGCAGTGTTAAAAAGGAAAAAGGTAATGATGATAATGATCATGCGAACGCATGTATGGTAATGAATGATACATGTTATGAGTGTCAGTCGAAAAACAGATTAAAATCTACAATTACACTTGATTGTGGTCATTGTATGCCAACAATGTCGGCATGTGTAAATGTCGGTTATCTTACATTTCATCCCGGAATATTGGATGGTAAGGTAGTGAGAGTTTTACGGGACACAGGGTCCTCAACCATAGGCATAAAGCACTCGCTTATCGAGCCCTCTGCTTTTACAGGCAAATCAGTTAAGTGTGTCACATTTGGTGGGAATATAGAAACTTTCCCTGTGGCACGAGTATACATTGATACTCCTTTTTACACAGGCACTGTCTATGCCTGCGGCTTGAGAGCACCCATAACTGAAATTATAATAGGAAACATACCAGGAGTTAAAGATTGCACTCCTGAGGAGATTGCAATGTGGGTTGAATCTCACCCACAGGTGGCAAATGCTGTTGTAACGAGAGCACAACAGTTAGCTACGGATATGGCTACACCACCTCTTCCTATAATAGATACAATTATGTCTCAAGTTGGCACTGTTTCACCTTCTGTTTTTGCAGAAAAACAGAAGAGTGACCCAACTTTACAAGGATTGTTTAGCCGAGCAGAACAAAAAACGATTAAATACACAAGAGGGGCTAAACAATGGTTCAAGATAAAGAAATCAATACTCACTAGATATTATGATGATGGCAAAACAATTATACATCAAGTGATAGTACCTAAAGAATACAGACCATTGGTCCTACAAACAGGTCATGACTCCCCTATGGCAGGGCATATGGGGATCAAAAGAACATTGTTTCGTGTTACGTCACAATTTTATTGGCCTGGGGTTAATAAGGATACAAAGTTATACTGCAAATCATGTACAACATGCCAAGGTATAGCACGTAAGGGCAGGTTCCATACGGCACCCTTACAGATTACGGACGTGCCTGAGAGACCTTTCAAAAAGATTGCAGTAGATATAGTGGGTCCGTTATCAATTGTTTCAAATAATGGATTTCGTTATATTTTAACTTGCGTAGATCTTTGCACGCGTTGGCCAGAGGCCATACCGTTGAAAACCATCACAACTGCATCTGTGTCTGATGCATTATTTTCGATATTTTGTCGAATCGGTTTTCCGGAAGAGATTTTGTCAGATCAAGGATCACAATTTACTTCCAACATTATGAGGGATTTAGAATCCATGCTATCTGTTCACCACTCGTTTTGTAGTGCGTATAGGCCTCAATCAAACGGTGTGTGCGAGCGCTACAATAGCACTCTAAAACAGATGTTATCTAAGATAACTGAAGAATGCCCTCGTGAATGGGATCGGCTTCTGCCGGCGGCCCTCTTCGCTTTTCGTGAAGTGCCCCACGAGAGCACGGGGTGGTCTCCGTTCGAATTGGTTTATGGTTCGAATCCGCGCGGACCAATGATGATACTCAAAGATTTGTTGATTGGAGCATCAATTGATACAGCCACTCGAAACAGCTACGAGTTAGTGATTGATCTCCGACAACGAATCATCGATGCGTGCACTTATGCATCCCAGAGTATTAAATCAGCCACTCAACGATCACGATTATTACATAATCAAAAGAGAATATTAAGATCATTCAAACCAGGGGAAAAAGTTTGGTTGTTGCTACCTCATAACGATAACAAATTACTGATATCATGGCAAGGTCCATTTGATGTTATCAAACAAGTCACAGATGTTGACTACTCAGTGAACGTTAGAGGTAAAATCAAAACCTTCCACGTCAACATGCTAAAATTAGCAGTTGAAAGACCACAGGAATTAATTCCTGTCATTAACTCTATTGATGATTCTTCACATCATACTGCTTCTTTTGCAGTTGTTCATGAAGAAGATACCACTTCGTCTATCCCTTTACAATTTCAACTACCTTCTTTGCAATCATCGGAATCTTGGAAAGACGTGACTATTTCTTCGTCACTATCTTCGTCTCAACAAGATCAAGTTCGGGATATTCTCATTTCTTTCAATGATGTTCTCACCGACCTTCCAGGTCAGACATCGCTTATATCCCATGATATTACTCTTACTGATTATAAACCTATCAAACTTAGACCCTATCCTATATCTTTACACCACAAAGATAGGGTGGAAAAAGAGTTAAAGGAGATGATACGTTTAGGTGTGATATCTCCTTCGGAATCACCATATGCATTCCCAATGGTGATTGTTAAAAAGAAGGATGATTCTTTACGTATCTGTATTGATTTTAGGCGATTGAACAAAATTACAATCACAGACGGTGAGCCTATGCCACTTTTAGATGATCTTTTGTCAGAATTATCTAATGCTACCTTCTTTAGCAAACTAGATCTCTCTAAAGGCTACTGGCAAATTCCTCTTGCCGAAAATGCCAAACCTTACACAGCTTTCACAACTCCTTTTGGGCTCTACCAATGGAATTATATGTGTTTTGGGTTGGTAAATGCGCCAGCGACGTTTGTGCGCATGATGCGCCGCCTTCTTGGCGATCGTAAAGATGTCATCACGTACATCGATGACATCTGCCTATTTCATGACTCGTGGGAAGACCATATTGATGGTTTAACTTCCCTTCTACATACGTTACGTATGCATGGTTTGACTGTGCGACCTTCAAAGGTCCAAATAGGTTGTCAGGAAATTTCTTTTCTTGGTCACCGAATAGGTAACCACAAACTGTATCCTGACGACAATACAGTCAAAAGAATTCTTGAGATTTCTACCCCTTCTACTAAGAAACAAGTTAGAAGCCTTTTAGGCCTAATAAACTATTACCATAAGTTCATCCCGCATTTCGCACAACTATCTACACCTTTGTCCGCACTGTTGACCAAAGGTAGTCCTAATAAGGTACGTTGGGACAAAGATTGCGAAAGCGCTTTGGTAACAATTAAGAAATTATTTAGCAATGCACCTATTTTGTTATTACCGAATATACGTATTCCATTCATACTCCAATCAGATGTCTCGAGCTACTCCATGGGTGGTTGTTTGCTGCAATGTTACAAGGAAACACTCCATCCATGTTTCTATGTGTCGAGGAAACTGACTCCGGCTGAACAGAAGTATGCGACAGGTGAACGTGAGCTCCTGTCTATGGTCTGGTGCCTGGAGAAGCTGTCAAGATATCTCATCGGCACGCACTTTTACATTATGACAGACCATAGTCCTCTTACTTACATAACAGCTAGAACAATGCGTAACGCTAGAATACACCGATGGTATTTGTTGATTCAAGAATTTTCATTTACAATTCTGCCTATTGCTGGCTCAGACAATAACTTGGCAGATCTTTTATCGCGCAACGTCTTTGAGAAGAAATTGAATTAACTCTTTAGTCACCATGTTGACAAGTGCTATTATTAATGTCATAAAATTTAATGTGTCTACTTAATGATTATCATACTTATAAGTAGGTAGTACTAATATTGATATGTTCGGGAGACGAGCGTCTTCTCCATCACTATCATCCGTGCCACAAGTGTCACGTTTGGAAGTGAGGGGGATGATGTTGAGGATTGCTTCATGTCTGCAGCATGGCGCATTCCTCAAATGTTTATATCTCCGCGACTGATGTCGATGATTGTTTCATGCTTACAGGCATTTGGATTTGTGCACGATCCGAATGACTGTATCATGGAACACCTCAAACGAATAGAGATATATCTCATCGACCGATGTCGATGATTGTTGCATGTGTGCAAGCATTTGAGTTTGGCCAACTCGGATTGCTGCACCGTGGAACATCGCAATTGAATATATATTAACGACGTAGTATGCATATCTCTATGCATGACGCGTGTGTCTTTGTAAGGACATTCGACTTGTGGGTTTTGACCCGAACGGCAGTGTGTTTTAGAAGTGTGGCCATTGCCACTTATATTGTGTGGTATAACCACTGGAAAGTGTGTGGCGTAGTCCACTTTTTAAGTGTGTGGCTGGGAAGCCATTTGAGCAGTGTATTTCTTGAACCAAACGTAAGTCGTAGTAGGAATAACGCAGTTTGCATAATTATGGCAGATTAGCCTGGCGTGGTATGCCAAAGGAACATTATATTACTAGCAATAGCGTAAGACTAGTATAGATGGATATTGTACAGCTAGCGGCAAGCATAAGCCTAGTGTAACGGATATTAAACGATTAGCAGTAGACGTAAGCCTAGCATAATAAGTGTATTGCTGACTAGCAGGATAGTTAAGTCTAGTTAGCCTCTGAATTTATGCCAAAGGACATTGGCCGTTAAAAAGGAACTGACCTCTAACCAGGACTCTAGATAGAGATTGTGAACATGTGCTTATGAAATAATGAGAACTCTTACAGATCGTACATGAATGTGATGTGACTTTTGTTCCCATGTAGTTGGTGTCTGCTCATGGTATGAAATAACTAATTAAATATTTTGAGTCGTCAAAATCACAGTGTTAACAACTATCGTATTCGGAGTTGAGTTAAATGCTATTCATCCTCAACTGATCATGACCAGTGATGATTAATGTCTTAACACGCTGCATCTCACACTGCCAATATAATTAATAAGACAAGAGACTAATACAGGTCAGTCAAGGGTCGAATTTAATATGAAACACATTCAGCACATAATGAATCACAAGGGTTAAGCAGACATTATCGATACCAACGAACAGTATTACGGAATCCTACAAAAGTGATAAGAACCCGAGGGACTTTGACTCTATAAACTGAATACGAATATAATAACTTGGTCATCCTCAAATACTAGAAGTCATCGAAGCACCCAGCACATACTGGGATCCCGAGAAGCCCGTAACAGTAGTGCAGCTTCAAGTCTGATAATGCAACTTCAAGTCTAATAGTGCAGCTTTGAGTGCTGGTAGTGCAACTTCAAGTGCTGGTAGGCAACTTCAAGTCTGATAATGCAACTTTGAGTGCTGGTAGTGCAACTTAGAGTGCTGGTAGTGCAACTTCAAGTCTGATAGTGCAGCTTCGAGTGCTGGTAGTGCAACTTCAAATGCTGGTAGGCAACTTCAAGTTTGATAATGCAACTTCGAGTGCTGGTAGTGCAACTTCAAGTCTGATAGTGCAACTTAGAGTGCTGGTAGTGCAACTTCAAGTCTGATAGTGCAACTTAGAGTGCTGGTAGTGCAGCTTCAAGTCTGATAATGCAACTTCAAGTCTAATTGTGCAAATTCGAGTGCTGGTAGTGTAACATCAAGTCTGATAGTGCAACTTCAAGTGCTGGTAGTGCAACTTAGAGTGCTGCTAGTGCAACTTCAAGACTGATAATGCAACTTCAAGTAAGATAATGCAACTTTGAGTGCTGGTAGTGTAACTTCAAGTCTGATAGTGCAACTTAAAGTGCTGGTAGACAACTTCAAGTCTGATAATGCAACTTCGAGTGCTGGTAGTGCAACTTCAAGTCTGATAGTGCAACTTTGAGTGCTGGTAGTGCAACTTCAAATCTGATAATGCAACTTTGAGTGCTGGTAGTGCAACTTCAAGTCTGATAGTGCAACTTAGAGTGCTGGTAGTGCAACTTCAAGTAAGATAGTGCAACTTTGAGCGCTGGTAGTGTAACTTCAAGTCTGATAGTGGAACTTCAAGTCTGATAATGCAACTTCAAGTAAGATAGTGCAACTTTGAGTGCTGGTAGTACAACTTCAAGTCTGATAGTGCTACTTCAAGTGCTGGTAGTGCAACTTCAAGTCTAATAGTGCAACTCTGAGTGCTGATAGTGCAACTTTCAGTGATGGTATTGCAACTTCAAATGCTGATAGTGCAACTTCAAGTCCGGCAGTGCAACTTCGAGTGCTGGTAGTAAAGAGGAAAAACATTTGCTTGAATGCAGAACTGCATTTGTTGAGGAAGCTGGTGAACATTAAGTACTTCTTTGAACTTGGCTACTATGAATTCTAAAAAAACGCAGAAAAGCTTCTGCAACGATGCCCTCAAAACTTGTCAGCAACGAAGATGACCCATTCTAGGAACCATTGAGAAACCTCACCAACTTAAAAACTTACAATCAACTCTTAACCCTACTTCAAGAAGAAGCCAAGTTTGAGAAAGACTTACAGCCAGGTCAGTCCGGCATCTAAGATGTAGCCTTACGCTGCTACTGCAGGTGTGTCACTGTTTTACTGATGTAATGACTAATTCATCATACATCATTCTATAAAGGTTCATTACTGTACTATTACTGTTTATATTACATTCACGAATTACTGTATCAATGTCTCTGGTTCCACTGGCTTTGTGTCATCAGTTCCACTTGAGTGATTTTGTCATGCCATTGCCATCCTTCTATTCTATGCAAGCACCCATTTAGGAAAGTCAGTAACATCTTGGTTGTTGCTCTCCATGTGTTAGAGCTATACAACAAGACTGACTTGACATTTAAGTTCAAGATTCTGGTTTTTGTGTTTCACCCCTTGCCTTTTGTATTCTTATTACACGATTTTCTTTAGCTTGCCTTGTATGTCACTCTCTTGTCACCTTCAAATCTTGCAATCAATTTTTCAATCCCTTCCAGATGAGCAATAGCTCTGAAACTTGGCATAGTTGTGTATTACCCATGACAATACAATAATCAGTCGTTAAAAATAATAAAATTAAAATTAATAATCATTTTTTTTGGTTTGTATTGTATCAGCATGGAAATAGGCAATAACTGCAAATAATCTAGGTGTATTCTTTCCAACAAGATTGTCTCTCTACAGATAAATGTTGGCAATTCTTCCCCCCCCCTGATTCTGCATGAAATTAACTTCTGCTTTATACTTCATTAGACACTTATGGATAAAATATATGATAAGCACTTAAGCGCCCCACACTTTTTGTCAATTTGATGTTACATTTTTTGACTGCAAGCTATAAATTCCTTGAAAAATTATTTGTGGCTTTTTAGTGCATTAAAAGCGTGAGTTTAAAATAATTTTTTATATTTTCTTTATTTTGGTTTGTAAGGACTATCTGCATTTCACACAGACAATGCCATCAGTGCTCCGATCTCTTCCCTTAGATCACACAAGGAGGATCTCAGCGCAGTGCATGAACTCCATAGCACTGGCGAGAATCCCAATGTGTGTATATAATGTATAGGAATCACACATTCTATAAATATTTTTGTGGTGGGTAGCTTTCCTAATTTTTACATTTTGCCAGGGCAGCAGCCTCTTACTCTTTACGATTTCCAACTGCCATGGGATTTTTAACGTGCGCAACTTGCACACGGGACTTCCTATTTTTTCGCCCTTATCCGAGAAGGCTAGGCATCCGATCTCACTACCCATGAGACCAGGGGGGAGTTTAACGTAATTAGGACCACTGGTTCTGAAAAAATATTTCAATAAATTATAATCCCTCAACTGGGATTCGAACCTGGTACCTCTTGAATACGAGGCGGAAGCCATACCTCTGAGCCACTCCGACCCCTCTTTATTTTGATATCTCTGTCCCTCCAGCAGGGCTGGATTAAGCCAAGAAGGGTCTCTAGGTTTATTTGGTGCTTGTGCCCCCCTTTCACCTAATAGGCAATAATTTTAATATTTTTGTTTCAAACCCCTTAGCATGGTGATGGTATATACTAGCATTATTAATAGAATGGTATGTTCAGAACATTATGAATGTGATTGCAAAATGCAAACATTTTCTTTTTGTACATAAATCTATGCATTTTAAAATTTTAACTTATGAATGGACCCTCAAGAGCTCCGGGACCCTAGGCTTCAGCCTTCTTATAGTGTATGACAATAAATAATAAATCTTATACGTCACTTCCTAGACGCTATCAGACAAGCCATCCTAGTGTATTATTCTAAGAATATAGCTAAGTGACTTTGTTCTTGTGTTAATAGTTTTGTTCATTATCTTTTTACGTTTCGTTGATTATTTACTTTCTTGTTTAGATATTTCTTTCAGGTTTTACGATTTTCTTGCATTAGTATTGTTCTTTTTTCGCTCATCATCGTTGTTGTTTACTTTTTCCATCTGCTTGTATCACTCATTTGGTGGATCATCGTATGTTTTTGTAGTACCTATATGTAATTCTTGTCCTTGTCACCTGTTTGTAACTGTGGCTGACGAAGGGTAAAACCCGAAACGTCCCATGTTTCCTGTGTGCCGTTAACTTGTAAAACTGATTTCATATCATTCTTTTTTTTAAATTTATATATTCAGCCTTCTTAGCCTAATGGATAATCTGGCCCTGCCCTCCAGCTGTGTCTATATTGCTGCAAAGGTACAGATATGATATACCTTGTATGTGTGTTTCTTCAAGTGCAAATATTGTTATCGTTTCCTGCACTTATTCCCACTATGTTTGTTTTTTTTCCCCTGTATATTTTCAGACCCACTTGCTGTGACCTATCATCAAGAATTTTCATTTTGTCTCGCATGTGATTACGGTTACGGGACCAGACAGTCAAGTACACAAACTGTATTATATCTCAGGTTAAAATTAATCTATCAGAAGCACACTATCAATTATAGGAAAGTGTAAAGGATCCCCGTTACACGCCCATTGAGGCATATTGGGAATATGGTGTTAGGCCCATATTTTCTTGACCATCGGCACACTAGGGGTGATGTGGTCAGCATCATGCCGCCTTAACCTTCCCAGAGTTGCTCTGGTACCCAATTCATGAGGCTGGATCGACCCCGGAGCCGTTTGCGGTCTAAAAAAATCCCACTTCAGCTGAGGATCGAACCATGGACCACCGAGCTAGGAAGACAGTGCACTAACCACTGTGCTAACGTGGCTCCACATTGTCAATTATGCTATGTTATAATAACTCCATATAGTGCTGTTTAGTTTTACTGTACTTTAGATGCAAGTTCACAGGGGGTGGTAGAAAAACAGAGAATAAGAATAACATGTCAGAAGGCTAATACAGTGGTTTACCAACTGACTCACTGTCTAGGCACCCAGCTCCATAGAGACAATGCAACAGCTGAAATATAGCATATTCATATCAACTTTTCGCTATTAATGTTAAACCTCATCATCACTGTACGAAGCATGGAGCCATCAATGCAGCTGGTCCCCTTGCGGGAAGCCTGCACCAATCATCCTATATATAAAATCCCAGCTTTTTCTGTCAGTGCGTAACACTAAGGGATGCAACTTTGGTTGAAACTTAGACATTAATTGTATTGTTTCCCTTATAATGCAACTTCAAGTCTAATAGTGCAACTTCGAGTGCTGGTAGTGTAACTTCAAGTCTGATAGTGCAGCTTCGAGTGCTGGTAGTGCAACTTCAAGTCTGATAATGCAACTTCGAGTGCTGGTAGTGCAACTTCTCTCCCGAAAATAGTAACACTTACCAAAGAAGAATGCGCAAATGACGGTGTGCACAAAAATATTTATAGAATGTGTGATCCCGTATACACACATTAGGATTCTCACTGCTGCTACGTAGTTCGTGTACTGTGATGATGCACAGTGGTTTTTATAAATACTTTTGAAAAAGTAAAATTGCTGTTAGGTATTGGTGCTTTTGAATGTAATTCCCATCTTATGACGGGCTTTTACACTAGTTTATATAAATATATATATATATATGCTCTTGCAGTTGTGATTTCAGCAGAAATTTGTTTTTAATGATGAGGTTGCCAGCCACATACTAGTCACCTTGTACAACATACCTGAGGATGCAATAGTCCTTGTCCTTCTTTGTATCTTCAGAGACCCCAAAAACTACATGGGACAATGTCAAACATGGTTACTATCTAATTCACACAAACGGAAAATCACATTAAGTGAGATGAGATGTCTAAGAAAAGCTGCAAAGAATGAAATGTCCAGAAGCCTGGTCAGAATAACAATGACCAGTAGCCATCGCTAGAGTTACATGTTAGATCATCGGAACATAGGGATATGAAGCAGATCAAGAAAATGCTGGATACAGAGTGTGGGTGATGTGTTAAGAAAGTGAAAAAATAAAAATATCACAAGAAGTGACCAGTGTTCACCAAATATATGCCATTATGAATTCCCATGATGATTAGCTGCAGACATGCTGGGTTTAGTAAGTGAAGGATGTAGCATCATAAATATCACAAGAAGTGCCCAGTGTTGACCAAATATATGCTATTAGGAATTCTCATGGTGATTAGCTGCAGAACGGCTGGGTTAAGTAAGATGAAGTTTGCATTTTTTTATTTAGATGTGGGATACATCATTTATTTAGAGTGCCATGGCCCGTTATATGTACATATTAAACAACTTATAGCTCCACGTCTTGCCAATAAACAGAGAAAACAGATATTCCTTTTTTTTAAATTAAAACTTGGCACAATAAGGATAAACTGCTGATTTAGCAATGTTGTTGAAATGGCTTCTCAGGAGGTGAGGAGGAAATGATGCATGGTGTACTAAGCACTATATTACCACAGCACAGCTGCACACATATCATATACTAAATCAATGTTTCCCCAAATTTTGGGTCACCACCCCCTTGGCTCCCAGACAGCATCCCAGCATCCCTTCTATTTCCCATCTATCATACCTCGTCCACGCCTCACTGATGTCTCTCAAATCCACAGCATTTTGTTTTTTCACTAACCATGTATTATTAAACCGCTTTTACATGTAAACGTTATATGAAGTCATATTATTGAATTTAGAGCTTGACAAGTTCTCAACCACTCCCTTACTACTGAACACTCCCCTGTCGCCCCATTTCCATTATCGCCCCCTTAGATCTTCCTAATACCGTGGGGGGGGGGGGGGAAGAGAAGGGGGCGGGCGTTACCGCCCACTTTAGGGACCACTGTACTAAATCTGATATTAGACTCATCTTCCTTTACTGGATTAAAATTATTTTAAAAATATATTTTACAAATGGTACTGTCAAATGCATTGCACAGTTAACAACGTATCTGTTTATATGATACAGTACCATTTAAGGATATGAAAAACAGCAATAAAAACAAAAATATGTAAATGATATGACAAATTACTGATTAATGATAACTGGTCATCACTTTTATTCTCTGTAGTAGAATATATGGAAAATTTCTTCTCTTTTCTTTTTAAAGTGCATTTGGTAACTGCAATAAAAAATGAATTCGTAATGCTTTTTCTTTTGGTCTTTACCTGTTTTATGATTTTCAGCCATAACTGAATATTAGTTGTTCAGAGCGATTGTCACTTTTGTCTAGTAAAACTCATCTTTGAATAAAATATACTTTAATAAGTTTAAACACACATAAAACTCACAAGACAAATGGCCATTACTAGAGCTACGTTTAAAGCCAATGATTTGATGACCTAGTTGCTTGAAGACAAACAGTGATTCAATCTGCGTATCATCATTAACCTTCCTAGACCTGCCCCTTCAAATACAAAACACAATCTATATTTGCAGTTCATTATTTCCCTTAATTTAAAACCTTTACTTTAATGGAGTTATTTTCACATTATTTTACAGTTTTAGTTAGTATATAAAATTGGCTGGGTTAATACAAGTAAAAACTTGAAAGATTAAGATGTACCAAGAAAGGGAGCTGCATGCAAATTGTAAGCTCTCTATGATGTTGAACATAGAAATTTTTGAGTGTCAGAGATGTGAAATGTGACAAATATACAGCATGCATTTGATCTTAAATAAAAGTGTTTAAAAAAAAACAGAACCAAACTTACTTCTTTCCTGAGGATATGAAAATAGAAACTGGCAAACGTCTTCGACCTGTGATAAAGCGAAGCAGACGACTCCTATCTTCATTTGAGAAATTTTTCACAGCCGTCCAAAAGTATTTTACCCTGAGATCATCTTCATCTATGTGGTGATAGTATGCTAGTGGGGAAAAAATATACATGAATATATATAATTTTCTCTGAACATAAGCATCAAAGCAAAAATTCTAGTACTCCATGTTTTGTAACTCTGACTTACATAAACTCATTATTCTGTAAGTGGTTACAGGTGGCACCAAAAAAAAAAAGTTTTTGAAAAGGAAAACATTTCAAACCATTCACCGATCAAGAACTTCGAACTGCCATTTAATATCTTCTTCAGGTAAGTAGTTTTTCACTTTCAGCACAAAAAAACTTCATGCCTGACGAGCATGGAAGGGTTGCAGGTAAGCATGGAAGGATTGGAGGCAAGCATGGAAGGACAGGAGGCACCCATGGAAGGACAGGAGGCAAGTATGGAAGGACAGGAGGCAGGCAGGCATTCATGGAAAGGACAGGAGGCAAGCATGGAAGGATTGGAGGCAAGCATGGAAGGACAGGTGGCAAGCATGGAAGGACAGGAGGCAAGCATGGAAGGATTGGAGGCAAGCAGGCTTTCATGGAAAGGACAGGAGGCAAGCATGGAAGGATTGGAGACAAGCATGGAAGGATTGGAGGCAAGCATGGAAGGATTGGAGGCAAGCATGGAAGGATTGGAGGCAAGCATGGAAGGATTGGAGGCAAGCATGGAAGGAATGAGGCAGGCATGGAAGGACAGGAGGCAAGCATGGAAGGACAGGAGGCAAGCATGGAAGGACAAGAGGCAAGCATGGAAGGACAGGAGGCAAGCATGGAAGGATTGGAGGCAAGCAGGCATTCATGGAAAGGACAGGAGGCAAGCAGGGAAGGACAGGAGGCAAGCAGGGAAGGATTGGAGGCAAGCATGGAAGGGCAGGAGGCAAGCAGGGAAGGATTGGAGGTAAGCAGGGAAGGACAGGAGGCTAGCAAGGAAGGATTGATGGCAAGCATAGAAGCACTGGAGACAAGCATAGAAGGACCGGAGGTAAGCATGGAAGGACTGGAGGCAAGTAGGGAAGGACTGAAGAACAAGTTAACAGTACAGTAAAATAGGCTGTACTGTAAAAAATTTGCAGTTATTGATTGAAATTAAATTATTGATCACATTTATGTCATTACACGTGTCAAGCTTTTTCCTTCATGAATTTGATGACTAGACTGTAACAGTTAAGCTCTCATTTATTATCCTTCCTCTGTAATTTGTGCACTTTTTTAAAATCAGTTAAGCTCTTCTTAATGTAAAAATACAAAACCTCCTTCAACAACTACTGCTGTGATTTGATTAGACTCTCTGCCTTGTAAAACCTTGTGGAACACATTCCTTATATAACTGAGGGAATTACTGAGTACACTTAAATGTCAACAAATCTAGAACATTATTAATACAGCCTCTCTTGGTACTTTTCCCCCGCCAAATTAAAAAAACAGAAAAAAAAAAACAACTAAAATCCCACGCACATATACATGCACACACTGTCAATTGTACATACTGTTTTTCATCAAAGCTTCCACTGTAATCTCTGGTTCTCCACAGATCCTAGTTTCGAGTTCCTGCCAAGTCAATAATCCCAAGACAGCCTCAGGTATAACTTTAAGAAGGCCAGTTCTTATGGCCTTTAGCTGCAAGTTTGATACAAGTCAGACAGTAAGAATATGGACAATAAGAAAATATCAAGGAAAGAAAGTAATGATTAGAATGATATATCATTGTGATACCAAGAAAAAAAGAATTCCTATATAAATAATAGAACAGATACCACATTCTTTTTCAGTCCTTTTTGTTCCTGATAGAATATAAAGTTGTCATTATTGTTTGCCACTGATTTCTATTATGATCCATATTTTCCAGCTCTGCCCATGAGATTCCCAACTACTTTATCCTCCAGTTTCACCATTCTCTAGGTTATTCTTGCCCTACCCACCTTCCTCTTCTCCTGTGGGTTTCAGTCAAGGGTATGTCTGATTATACTGGTTGGTAGTTTCCTGAAGGTAAGTCTTAATCTATCTCCACTTTAAAAAAAAAAAATATCTCCAGTTTTCTGGTTCTATTCTTCTTCTTTGTCCAATCTCAGACGTCAACTTGAATATGCTCAAAGAAAGCAGTAGTCAGCTTGAGGCTATTTCTATCTCCATAGAGCTTTTCCAGCAATGGTACTGGTGATGGCCACATGTGCTTTCTCTGTTCCTCATATGTTGGGTACATCTGAAGCAGATGTTCAGAAGTCATTTTATCGGTGCCACAGCCACACGCATCGTTAGTTCTTACCTTTAGCTTGTTGAATAGGTGGTATCCCAATCTACTGTGGCTGTGCGGAGTCTGAAAATTATCACTTGTTCTCTTCTGCTGAGCTGGTAATATGCATCATTTTTTGGCGTGGCCTGGATGCTCTGCTTCCCATTTGTTCCTGTTTCTGCTTCTGATAAAATTCTTTGCCTCTCTGAATGTTATACCTGTATCAGGCTGAGGTACAGTGCCTCTTTTCCAGCTGCAGTTTAGGACTGCCAAGAGCTTTTTTGCCTTTGTGCCTAGACCTATTAAAATTTCATTGGTTAACCAATACCGGTAACTTCTTTTTCTTTAGTGACCTCATTGCCTCTCCCATTGTCAACTTTGCCATCATGTGCTCTGCTGGTGCAATCTTTGTGTTTTCATGACTCAATTGTTCATCAATGATGACTTTCTTTCTGTCTGTAGGGACATCAATGTGATTTGCACCAGCATTGTGTTCTATAAGCACATTTGCAGCTTTTTTGCTTGTGAGCATGTTGTCACTTTGTTTGATTGTGGTTTGTTTGTTATATGATCCTTCGTTGTTCAAGGCTGTTGGGAGTAGAAAATGCATTAATTTTAACGCCGAGTTTGGCACTTTGCCACTTCACCCAAATAGTCACTCTATGTCACGTGATGAGACTGGCTGGGGAAGTTTTGCTAACAAGGCAGGTAAAAAAATGAGAGAGAGTTTAGCAGCGAGGAGGGGCAGTCAGTGTCCAGTCGTTTTACGGTTGAGATGTGTATTTGGGCGTGTGTGGATAGCCCTAATGTATATTCCTGTTTTTACATGGAAGTATTATAATGTATGGCATATTTAACATTCATAATTGTTCATGCAAATGAGTGACTTTTATTATTAGTATTATTAATCTTGATTGTGTTCTTATTGCCTGACCACATCAATGGGTCTAATGTGAAGTTCGTCGTCATGTGTAATAAAGTTACAAACCGTCATTCAGTTATTATTACTTTCGTTGGAGAAAGAGATGTGTGCACAAAATAAGTTAATACTAAGAGTTAATGTTTATTCGCCAGGCACGTAAAGAGAGAACCCTGGACATTACATTCCTACCAATATTGGATACACATAAACAGTCGTGCAAACGCAAAAGGCATGAATAAGCACGAAAAATATAAATAAACCACACACCCCTCAACAGATGGGTAGCCAAGCCTATGCCTCGCGATGTTTAATGCCTGAATGAATTATGTGCACCAAGTTATCTAAAATGCATTTGCATCAATTGAACTATAACATGATTGAACATGAAACAGGAGTTCAGATGCACTTTTAAGGCAACGTGTTTTAAGCTATTTTGAAGTGCTGCGCTGTATAACAATGACTTTTTGTTCGTGTAAATGAACTTTCGTGCAAACTAACCTTTTTGCAAACACTGCGGTGAAACCAGCAATCGCGCAAATGAACTTCCCGTACAAAGCGAAACTTTTCGACGCACTGCGGCAAATTAGCCACGCCCCGTGACCTTTAACGGCAGCAGGAATTTACGTCAACAAACACGCATGATTTCTGTTTATGGAATATTTTAAAGACAAACGAAGTACCTATTTTTCCAAAAACATTGAAGGCTTTCAGGGACCATACGTGTACTAACATTTATAAATCTATAAAAGAAACTTTACGGACCTTATTATTAAGAAATAAATAAAACAGTTCGACCAGACGACATATCAAACAAGTTTTCAGAACTATAGTTTCTATTTTGGCTCAGTGTTCCTGATTCATGCGAGACTGTGTAAACTACGTTAGGCCGTGTTAGACCAAAATACTTTAGTCTGCATTTTACGATACGTTTAGCTTCTAAAAGCTTGTTTAAAGCATCTTGTGCTTTAATAGCGTGCTCCATCTTTGCTATTTTTCTTTTTTTCTATTCTATATGTTCAGTGTTGCCAATTTTTTTTTTAGGTATCATTTTTTTTCATTCATCTTCGGAAGTATGATGAAAGGTGATTTTCTATAGGTTTATGTGAGGTTTGCATTTAAGGAATTTTAGCGCTTTGACGCATTCATACTGATAGTCCTTTTTTGCATTGCGAACATTTCATTTTTGTTTAGATGTGGCGTTAGGTATTACGTTTTGTTATTGTTTCGTATATATGTCTCACATTGTCAGTTGTTGTAATAGTGCTTTCTATACCTTCTTCTCCTTAGTTGTTAATGTGACGGTTGTTTCGTTTTAGTTGTGAATTATTTGTAGTGTCTAATAGTTATTATTTTTTTTTACATGTTAATATAGAATATTGTTTTTGTTGTCTTATTTTAGTTAATTTTAATTTGTTTTTGTGTGTGTTGTATTTGAAAATATACCATCATCATCATCATTGTCATTGACATCATTGCCTTCATCTTTTCATTGTACATTTGTCTGGACCCATTGATATACATGGCATAATTTTGCATATTTTTTTTTCTTTTATTATAACATGTATTGAGCACTGCAGTGTTCATTAACAATATCACCATAATTTAACACATTCTAATTATGTCCTTGGTGGGTTTGTACGACTTACATAGGTATTGAGTTTTGTATTGTTCATCATTATAAATATCACTATATTTTGAACAGAAAGTAGTTTATGGGAGAAAACCATGTCTTCGTTTCAGGACTTTATAGACATTGGGATTAAATTTAATAAATCAGGAGCGGAACTAGAGGCGTTTGCTACTGCACAATTTGACAGCTATAATGCAAGAATTGAAAGGCAGAATGAACGTGAATTAAAACGTCTTCAGTTAGAACATGATGAGAAAGAAAAAGATCTTGCACAAGCTCTTGCGCTAGAAAAACTAAAGATTGATGCTGAGCAAGAAAAATTAAGATTAGCTGCTGCAACTGCTCAGAAAGCAACTGATTTGGAGATAGAGAAATTGCGTATTCAGAAAGATATAGATGTTGCTGTCGCCCTAAGAAAAGTGGAGTTGGACGCTCCAAACACATCATCTAGTACACCTGTGACCACAAACCGGATACGATTGCCTAATTTCAACCAACAAATCGACTGCGTCGATAGTTTCTTACAACGTTTTGAGCTCAAGGTCAGTGCGTTGAAGATCCCCAAGGGTCAATGGAGTGCAACATTATGCGATTTTTTAACAGCGGACGCTCTACAGGCTTATTTTGCTCTGGACAGCGGTAGTAGAGAAGACTACGATGTTGTCAAGGAGACATTGCTACGTAAATTTCAGCTTACGGAAGCAGGATTCCGTGATAAATTTCATTCCTGTCTGCCTAGCAGGAAAGCTGATTTTGGAGAATTTATCTCATTAATAAAATTATATTCTAAAAGATGGATAGAATTGTCCGGAATTGATAAGACCTTCACTGGCTTACTTGATCTAATGTTACGTGACAAGGTGTTGTCGGCATGTAGCACCGATCTTGCCTCATTTTTTCAAGAAAGAAAACCGAAAGACCTTGAGGCAATGGAGATACTTGGGAGACAATATATGACAGCTCACCCAGATAAAGAGGTTCACAAACCAACTATAAAGGACGCACTCCCAGTATGTGTGGCTCGTCATGACTTTAGAGATGGTGGTCATAGACCTCGATCACAGAGTGTGGACAGCAGAGTAAGGCAAAGCTATAGATCCAACTACCGAGGAAAATATAACTTCCCAAGGCAGAGGTCACCATCTAACTTCTCACAGAGGCGAGACTATGGTTATTCAAACCAAGGTCAGTGGCGGCAGAATTCTAGCCGTAATGAGGAAATGCATCACAAACGGATGGATCATAGACCCACACAAGACAATGCATCATACAGTGGTAATAGGAATAGTGGCAGATGTTGGTCATGTGCTAGGAATAGACCTTATAAGAAATATTATGGAAACAGCACTAACAAACACTGTGGGCATAATGACAATAGCAATCATGAGAAGGGTAATGCATGTGTAACTGCAAAGAAGAATGATGAGAAGGGAGCCGACCATGCCAATGCATGTATTGTTAGCTCACTTAATGATGAAAATTGTTATGGGTGCAAATCTTTATTCCAACCTGGTTCACAGCCCAGATTAATTTGCGGGCATGCTCTACCTGCTATGTCATCTTGTGAGAACGTGGGACGCCTCACGTTATATACTGGTTTTCTGTATAACAGGCATGTAAGTGTCCTTCGTGATTCTGGCTGTACCACTGTCGGAGTCCGTAGATCGCTAATTGATGAATCTGCCTTTACTGGTAAAACAGTGAAGTGCATAACATTTGGTGGGAGTATAGAGTGTTACCCAGTGGCAGAAATAGATATTGCCACACCCTTCTTTACAGGTAAGGTAAGGGCATGTGTCCTTGATGAACCAGTATCAGACATTATCCTTGGTAATATACCAGGTATTAAGGATTGCTCTCCAGAGGAGATACATAAATGGGTTGAATCTCACCCAATGTTGGCTAACGCTGTGGTCACTAGGGCCCAGCATGCTGCTGAATCCAAGGCAGAGCCAGCTATACCATTTAGTGAGAGAGCAACTCTTCAGAATGTTCAGAATGTTTCCCCCCAGTCGTTCGCTGCCAAACAGCGCGAAGATGTTGCTTTGCAACCATTGTTTGCTCTAGCAGAGAGCAAGCATGTGAAGAAGACAAAAACTTCACGTTACTGGTTTGAATTTAAAAACTCAGTACTGACTAGATGCTTTGACAACTATGTTTTAGTCAGGAGACAGGTAGTTATTCCAAAGAGTTTTAGACCTATTGTATTGAATACTGCCCATGACTCGCTTTTAGCTGGTCATATGGGGATTAAGCGTACTCTGTTTCGTGTCACCTCAAATTTTTATTGGCCCTGTGTTAACAGAGATGTAAAGCTATACTGCAGGTCATGTACAACTTGTCAAAAGGTAGCACGTAGGGGCAAGCACCACGCTGCACCCTTACAAGTCACTGATGTGCCATTACGGCCTTTCACCAAGCTTGCAATTGACATAGTTGGTCCTATGTCAGTCATGTCAGATAGAGGATATCGATATATCCTAACGTGTATAGACTTATGTACACGTTGGCCGGAGGCCATACCATTGAAGACTATCACCTCAGCAGCTGTCTCTGATGCTTTATTTGTTATTTTTTGTCGCATAGGATTTCCTGATGAAATCTTATCAGATCGTGGTACTCAATTTATGTCTCAAATGATGAAAGATATTGAGAACATGTTAGCAATTAAGCATTCGTTCACAAGCCCATACCATCCGGAAAGCAATGGCGTTTGCGAGCGTTTCAATGGCTCGTTGAAGCAGTTGTTAGGCAAAGTCACCGAGACATGTCCTCGTGACTGGGACCGAATGTTACCAGCAGTCTTATTTGCTTACAGAGAAGTGCCCCATGAGAGCACTGGCTTTTCGCCATTTGAGTTGGTATATGGTGCCAACCCTAGAGGTCCTATGCACATACTCAAGGATTTGTTGTTGGGATCAGTGGAGGATGTTACTGTCCGCACCAGCTATGAACTGGTCATTGATCTCAGACAACGCCTTGTAGATGCATGTACTTATGCATCAGGTATGATACGTAATGCTTCACAGAGGTCGAGATTGCGCTGCAACCAATCTCGAAAATTACGTTCGTTCCTACCAGGAGAACAAGTATGGCTACTTCTTCCGACCAAGGAAAATAAACTGCTAATTTCCTGGCAGGGCCCTTTTAAGGTGGTTGAGAAGAAAACTGATGTAGATTATGCCATTGACATAAGGGGCAAAGTTAAAACATTTCACATTAATATGTTAAAATTGTATGTGGAGCGCCCTGCAGAGTTAGAACCTATCTTGGACAGTATTTCTGATGAACCAGTTCGACAGACTTTGTCAGCTGTTGTGGAATCTGATGATTCTACAGCGAGCGATATTTCTTTTAATTTTCCTCTGCTGCCTTTAACATCTTCCGAATCTTGGAGAGATGTAACTGTATCAGGTGATTTAGATTCTAGTTATCGAGAACAGGCTCTTGCTGTTTTAGAATCTTTCTCTGATGTGCTGACTGAACTTCCAGGTCGCACTGATGTTATCTCTCATGATATTACATTGACTGATGATCACCCTATCAAACTCAGACCGTATACTATACCCTTACACTACAGATCTCAGGTGGATAGTGAACTTAAGGATATGCTACGCATGGGCATCATTTCTCCTTCTGAATCATCCTATTCTTTTCCTATGGTTCTAGTTAGAAAGAAGGACAAATCTCTTCGCATCTGCATTGATTTTAGACGTCTTAACAGTGTCACTCTCACAGATGCTGAGCCTATGCCTGTTTTGGAGGATCTCTTATCACAACTATCACAGGCTACATACTTTAGCTAACTAGATCTATTCAAAGGATATTGGCAGATCCCTTTAACTGATAAAGCCAAACCTCTAACCGCATGTATGACTCCATATGGGTTATTCCAATGGAATTATATGTGTTTTGGCCTTGTCAATGCTCCCGCGACTTTTGTGCGCATGATGCGGAGACTCTTAGGAGATAGGTCTGTTGTCATCACATATATAGACATCTGTTTATTCCATAGTTCTTGGCAAGAACATATCACAGGATTAAAATCTTTATTAATGCTACTCAGAAAGCATGGTTTGACAGTTAGACCTTCAAAGGTTCAGATTGGTTGTCGAGAAATTTCATTTCTTGGTCACCGTGTTGGTAACCACATGTTATACCCTGATGAGCAGACTGTCAAACGCATATTAGAATTAGATATCCCTCGGACAAAGAAACAGGTTAGGAGCATGTTAGGACTCATTAACTTCTATCACAAGTTCATTCCGAACTTTTCATCTATTTCTTCTGTCCTGTCATCTTTGACTAAAAAGGGAGCTCCTAATAAAATTGTTTGGTCCGATACTTGCAGTGGAGCTTTGAACAAAATTAAAACTGTATTTTCCAAGGCACCTATTTTGGTGTTACCTAATATCACTATGCCATTTCTTCTGAGGACTGATGCTTCTCAGACTGGCATTGGTGGTTGCCTGTTGCAATGGTTCAATGATACTCCACATCCATGCTTGTATGTAAGCAGGAAGTTGCTACCAGCAGAAACTCGGTATTCCACCAGTGAAAGAGAACTCTTGTCCATCATTTGGTGTATGGGCAAGTTATCACGCTATTTACTTGGCGCACACTTCTACCTCCAGACGGATCACCGTCCACTAACATCCCTAAATCAAAAAACTACGACAAACAGTAGATTACACAGATGGTTCTTGCTTATCCAAGAATATAGATATACAATTATCCCCATCAAGGGATCAGAAAACTTTCTGGCAGACTTATTGTCAAGGAATGTAACTGGAAAGTGAAATTGTTTGTGCCAGATGTTGACATTGTCTGATCTTGTTTTGTTTTCAGGTGATATACTATTGAAACATTCATGTTATGACTTTAATTGCATTTTTTGAAAGATTGGATTACATTTTGTCTAAACTGTTTAAATATATATGTTTTCATGTCATTTGGTACTACAATTACTATTTCATATATATTATTCTAAGCAGTATGATTTTTTTTCTTTCCTAATAGATTAATAGTTCTTGGGCTAACTATCCACTGTTCTCAAGCGAAAACCCTTGGTTTCCGCTCGGGAACAGGGGGGCAATGTTGGGAGTAGAAAATGCATTAATTTTAACGCCGAGTTTGGCACTTTGCCACTTCACCCAAATAGCCACTCTATGTCACGTGATGAGACTGGCTGGGGAAGTTTTGCTAACAAGGCAGGTAAAAAAACGAGAGAGAGTTTAGCAGCGAGGAGGGGCAGTCAGTGTCCAGCCGTTTTATGGTTGAGATGTGTATTTGGGCGTGTGTGGATAGCCCTAATGTATATTCCTGTTTTTAAATGGAAGTATTATTATGTATGGCATATTTAACATTCATAATTGTTCATGCAAATGAGTGACTTTTATTATTAGTATTATTAATCTTGATTGTGTTCTTATTGCTTGACCACATCAATGGGTCTAATGTGAAGTTCGTCGTCATGTGTAATAAAGTTACAAACCGTCATTCAGTTATTATTACTTTCGTTGGAGAAAGAGATGTGTGCACAAAATAAGTTAATACTAAGAGTTAATGTTTATTCGCCAGGCACGTAAAGAGAGAACCCTGGACATTGCATTCCTACCAATATTGGATACACATAAACAGTCGTGCAAACGCAAAAGGCATGAATAAGCACGAAAAATATAAATAAACCACACACCCTCAACAAAGGCTCTAACTAGTTTTCATAGTTTGTTCCCTTCATAGATAACTGTTACATGCAGTCTTTGATATCTTACAATATTATACATTGGTATACTTGTTATGTTCGCAAATATTTTGTAAACAAAATAGATACTTTTTAGTGCTTAAGGAAAAGTCATTATTGAGTTACTTCCCTTGAAAGTTGTGTCGTCTCTTTCGATCGAACTCCGCGGATGAATCCAGTTTTACTGCGATTTATTCTTTGTTTGGGTAGTAATAGATTGTTCTTGCTTCAGAATATCTATGGCCTGAATTTATGTGTATTGTTTGTCTGAGTAGGACGAGTCTGTCTTATATCTGTATATCTTTACATATCTAAGTCGAACTAGAGAGGTCAAAGGCTGTTCGGCGGATGTGTTGCGAGAGAGGTGTGTTTTGGCTTCGCCCTGATGATGGGCTGTGTTTTTCTATGTCGGCTTGTAGCCGGAAAAAGTGATCTCTATATTTATGGGGAAAGTGATAGTCGTCTAGACCTATCATGTATGCTTTACCCCAGTGTTCATTCTTATTGCCAAGGAATGGCAGAATCATATTTCTGATACCCAGGTAATAAAAGATACTCTTTTGAACTCTCGTACGAAGCCACCGTTTTTCGATAGGTACGATTTTGTACATCTGAGAGGATGCATTTAACTAGATGGAAAACGACTCTGATTCCTAGCAGCACTATATCCTGTAGAATGCAGTCAATTGTATCATGATAGAATCTACAGAGCAATGAAACATTTAATGAATGACTAACTTTAAGACAGATTCATTATCTGTATCCAAACGTGAGTGACAGCTCACGAGAGAAGCCATCTTGTAACCAAACATTTAGTGACTTTCAAGAAGAGAAAAGGGATGCCCGTATTATCGCTTGATTAGTCCAGAGATCACTGCTACACATGAGAACCCATTGCTAGCGGTTCAATTTGATTATATGGAAAAATCTGTGCTGGACATTATGTTAAGGAATCTTCGCTAGACGAGGTTAGGTCTAGAAGCCATCTTGGACATTGTTTATAATCTGACGTGCTTTGTCAGTAAACTCAGATGATATATATATGGGCAATACTGAGTGCTTGGCTACTGACAGTCCATTATACTATTATTCTACATGAGTGCCCATGTAACATTGCAAGACCATTTATCCACTGTACCATGATGTATTATGCCAACCTGTGATTTGTCACTATCTGTGCTGTCGAGTGTGTACGTCCAATTAAACTTAGTAAAGGTACACAGTCGTTGGTGTCGATGACTTCCAGCCATACATGAGTGTGAGAAAAGAACATTTGTCAACACCACGAACTCTTCTTATCATTCGCATATTATACACTCAATCTATGTCTACACACCACTGCGTAGGTCAAGTTGACATTCCATACTCAAACCACGAGCAACACAACACAGTATTTAACTCTGGTGATGTTCGAGTGAGCTTCAGATTTTTCAGCATGTCTCTTGCTCAGGGCAAGGGTCTTGTATTATAAGAGTTTATCAACTGATGATGATGACGTCTGTCTTCCAAAAAGAGACCTTATCAACTGGTGGACCAGCTTTCTGGGTTTGACCTCGCAGAAGTTGAGAAGTCAACAGATTACCGATACCAGACCGTTTCCTGTGGCTGATACGACACACTTGCAGTATTGGTTTGCTCTTTGTCAACACTTCGTCACGTGACCTGTCAAGTGAATGCAGTATGTAGGTCAGCGTTGTTGACATTTTTACATTAGACATTACAGAGTTTCACAGAACAGTTGGATCAATTCTTGTCAATATTAACAGGAAGACAGTATTATTGAACTAAGAAGTCCTATTTTCATCGATGGATCTTCTTGTTTTCTATATATGAACTTTAATATTTAAGGCCAGAATGTTTAATTGAATAAAGTGGCAGTTTGTTTATTTTCATAAAAATAACTTTGCCATTACTGTAAAACTGAGCCTATTTTGCAACACATACTATCATACACATAATTTATATATATTTATGTTTACATGTTATTTGTTTGTATAGTATGTTAGTTTCTATGTCAGCGGGTTGTGTTTAAGGTTGGGCGGAGTCCTCACAACAGAATATCCCACGTCATAGAGGGTCCGTTGTGGGCGTTTTCTATAGGTGCAATTTTCTTGATTGAAAATTTGCTGCGACAACTGTTGCTTTTGTGTTAGCTGTGAAGACTGTAATTATTGTTATTTTTGTAATATTTCTTTGTTCTTTAGTTTTGTTTTGATTTGTTTGTAATTTGTTGGTCTACCCTTTTCTATCTTTCAGTTCTATTCACAATTTATATTCATATACTGTGACGTCATTTGTGTTGTTATCCTTGCAGATTCAGTGATTATTTTCATTGATTTCCCTATTTGATTTATTTTGATTTCTGCAAACGTTTTCGTATTGTCAGTCCTATTTGTACTTTATGTATTCTGTTGGTTGACATATGTTTTATATAGGTATATTTCATAAGACACTATTGCCTGTGCACTGCACTTGGATTATGGTATAAACCAGTACTTGATTATTATTACTGTTATACAAGACCTTATTAAGGCTTGTGACCCACAGATATTGGGATAGTATACTGATTAATCAAGTCATTAAGAACTTGTGGTATTATTATTGTTTCAAGTGATTAGTATTATTGTTAGACATCATGTCTACATTAGAATACTTCATTACACAAGGGAAATCCCTTGATAAAACTGGTCAACAATTAGAAGAATGGGCAGTTGCTCAATATGACAAAGCATTAGCTGCAGAAGAGAGAAAAGCTGCTGCAGAAGAGAGAAAAGCTCTGGCTGAAGAGAAAAGATTAGAAAGAGAGAAGCTGAGGCTGCTGCTGAACAAAAGAAATTGCAGATGCAGATGGAGCAAAGGAGATTTGATGCTGAACAAAAAAGATTAGACAGGGAAGCTGAACAAAAAAGATTAGACAGAGATGCTGAACAAAAAAGATTAGACAGAGAAGCTGAAGAAAAAAAAGCAATAAGAGAACATGAATTTGAGTTAGAGAAATTGAGATTGACAAGTATGAGTAATGTTAATCAGGCATCTAGTGGTAATGGTAAACCTTCTACTTACAAGGTTAAGGTTCCACCGTTCAATCAGTCCAGTGACGATATTACATTCTGGCTGGATAGATTTGAACGTTCTTGTCGTACACATAATGTGGATAAATCACAATACGCTAATCAATTAGCAGAAAACTTGAAAGGTGAATCTTTGACTAGATTATGCCTTGTAGGAGAAGCAGATAAGGATAATTATGATGTCATTAGGGCGGCTTTGATAAAAAAATACCAGCTAAGTGAGGAAGGCTATCGCCTTTTATTTAAGACGATGGTGCCTGAGACAGGTGTAGAATTCTCAGAATTCACTGCAAAGGCACGTCTCACAGTTGATCGTTGGATTGAGCTTTCCAAAACAGAAAAAACGTATGAAGGACTTATGGATTTGTTGCTCAGAGATAAGATTATGTCATGTGTTAACAAACCATTCCTTGAATTTATACATGAGCGTAAACCCAAATCTCTAAAGGAAATGGAAGAATATTGTTCCCAATATGTCACTGCACACCCCGACGTGACTTTTGGCAACACTAAGATTAAGGAGAGTATGCCAGTTGCTTCAGCAACACCATACAATCCCAATTATTCACACAGATTTCAGGGACCTCAAAACAGATTTGATAAAAAAGGTAACCATAATAGTTATCAAAACCAAGGTAACCAATCATTTCAGGGTTCTTCTTCAAAGAACTGGAGACGAGCTGATAGCTCTCGACACAGGGGTGGTCATAATTATAGGAATTTCCGTAGAGGAAGTAATTATAGAAACTATCAGGGTTATCCGTCTTGGAGTCAACAAGATCATAATTACAGAGATACTCATTATAATGAATATGATAATGGTAACCAAGGGAACTATGACTCAAACCCAAATAGGGGTTACAATAGAGGTAACAATAACTACAGAGGTGATAATAACCGAGGTAGATCTCAAAACAAAAGACATAAACCACATTTTCAGGCAAACTCTGCACAACAAGAGTCCCATGAAGCCTATAAACAGAGTAAAGATAATAATGATGCTAGTAATATGGCATGTGCCGCTTTTGATTTTGGGAGCGCATCTCAGTGCCCCCAATGCAAAACGTTATTTGAGCCAACCACAGTGTCTACTTTAAGCTGTGGCCATCCTCTTCCTGCTCTTCCTGCATCAGTCGCGCATGATGGAAGAGGTTCTCTTGTCTTACATAAGGGTTTAGTGAATAACAATCCAGTCTCTGTGCTATTTGATTCTGGATGCACCACAATTGGTGTTAGGCAGTCACTCGTAGATCCTTCCCGTGCCACTGGACAAGTAGTCAAATGTGTAACATTTGGCGGCACATTAGAGAAATACTCTAATGCTATCATTAGGATTGCTACTCCTTTCTTTACAGGAGATGTACACGCATGTCTTCTTCCGAATCCGATCGCTGACCTCATCATCGGTCGCATTCATGGAGTCAAAGAATGCACTCCGCAACAAATTTCCACGTGGGAAAGGCAAAACATGCAGATTGCTAACGCTGTAGTCACTAGAGCTCAGGCTCTTAATATGCCTCAAACTTCATCTACTGAAGATAATGAAGTGCATAACCAAGATAATCCCTTGGTAATTTCTCGTGACTCGTTTATAAAACAGCAAGAAGATGATCCCACTCTGAAGAAATTCTTCATTCTTGCAACTAAAGGTGATCCGAATAAAGACACAAGTCGTAAATCGTGGATTACAAAGAAGAATGGCGTACTTGTACGTATGGTTCAAGACTCCATTACGTCAAGTCATTCTCAAATCCTGGTTCCCAAGAATTTGAGAGTTAAAATTTTGCAGCACGCTCACGACTCTCAGTGTGCTGGACACATGGGTTTTTCCCGTACTAAGTCAAGAGTCCTTGCGGCTTTCTTTTGGCCATTGGTAAACAAGGACATACGGATTTATTGTCGATCTTGTAAAGTATGTCAGGAAGTTAAATCCAAAGGTCCACGGCATGCTGCACCCATTCAGGCGGCGGACATTCCTATTCGGCCGTTTCAAAAAATGGCCATAGACATTATTGGTCCATTTAAGATCAAGTCTGCCAGAGGACATCAGTTTATCTTGACGTGTGTTGATATGTGCACACGTTGGCCAGAGGCTATTCCTCTGAAGAGCATTACTACTGCTGATATTGCAGATGCTCTTTGGCTTATATTTTCTCGTCTGGGGTTCCCCGGAGAGATATTGTCAGACCATGGCACCCAACTAATATCAGATACCATGTCTCAAGTAATGTCTACTCTGCAGATAGATAGATCTTTAAGTAGTATCTACCATCCAATGTCTAATGGTATGGTCGAACGCCTTAATAGAACACTTAAAAACTTACTAGGGAAGATAACTGAGGATCATCCTCAAGACTGGGACAGAGTTTTACCTGCGGCCCTCTTCGCTTACAGAGAGGTACCCAATGAACATACAGGATTTTCTCCCTTTGAACTCGTCTTTGGCGCGCGTCCGCGTGGCCCTATGTCGTTGCTTCACGATCTCATAACATCTGACAATATTGACGATGACACAAAGTCATCCTACGAATATGTCATCGCGTTGAGACAAAAGATTATCGAAGCATGCAAATTAGCAACTTCTTCTTCTGAATTTGCGAAACAGAAGGCAAGGCAATTTGCCAATAAGAAGAGATGCTTACGACAACTTTGTCCTGGTGACAAAGCATTTGTATTACTACCTTGTAGGGAAAACAGATTACTTATTTCTTGGAAAGGTCCGTACGATATAATATCGAAAATTTCCGATGTCGACTATATTGTCGATATTGATGGGAAGCATAAAACCTTCCACATCAATATGCTTACTGAATTCCATGAACGTCCGGATTATTTGCAACCCATTTTCCAAGCAACGGACAATTCTCCAGTACAACATGGTCATTACTCATCACTGTCCGTGATACAGGATGAGGAAACAAGTTTTTCAGATGTAAATCTTCCTCTTCCAATGATCCCACTTCATTCTAGTGAATCATGGAAGAACGTTACTGTCTCTCCTGATTTGTCTCTAGGAGAACAGCGACAAGTTTCAACTATGTTGCAAACATTTCAGGATGTACTCACTGACATCCCTGGACAAACGAATGTCATTGAACATGACATTGTTCTAACTGACCATACTCCTATTAGGGTTAGACCTTATCCTATACCTATACATTTTCAAGCACAGGTCGAGAAAGAGTTGGATGAGATGATAAATTTGAAAATAATCGAACCATCCACCTCTGCATATTCTTCGCCGATGGTTATTGTGCGTAAAAAAGACAATAACATACGTCTTTGCGTTGACTATCGAAAATTGAATCAAGTAACTAAGTTCGATGCCGAACCTATGCCTTTACTGGAAGAGCTACTTACTCGACTCTCCAAATCTCATTTTTTCACTAAACTTGATTTGTCTAAAGGATATTGGCAAGTTCCTTTATCTGAACGCGCCAAACCTCTCACGGCTTTTTCAACACCTAGAGGTTTGTTCCAATGGAATTTTATGCCTTTCGGTCTTATGAACGCACCAGCTACATTCGTACGCATGATGCGCCGAATCCTATCTTATCGGTCAGATGTCATTGCATATCTAGACGACATCTGTCTTTTCAGCGATACTTGGGAAGATCACTATTCAGGGTTAGATGAATTGCTGTCTACTTTGCGCGAGCACAACCTGACAGCGAAACCCTCTAAAGCCTATATTGGTTTTAGCGAAATTTCTTTCCTAGGCCACCGAGTTGGTCATGGTTTCCTAAAGACAGAGGACCATAATACTAGTAAGATACTTAACATCTCAATCCCTAAGACTAAAAAACAGGTGAGAAGTCTGTTAGGTCTTATTCAATTTTATGGCAGATTCATTCAGAATCTATCCTCTATCATGGCACCTCTTTCAACACTTCTAAAGAAAGGTTCGCCTAATGTGGTCCACTGGTCTCAGGAATGCCAATGCTCTCTGGATAAGATTAAAACATTGTTTTCAACACCACCTATTTTAGTGCTACCCACTAAAGATAAGACATTCGTTCTTCGTAGTGACGCTTCATCCACTGGGATTGGAGCGGCACTAATGCAAGAGTACTCTGGAACTCTGCATCCTGTAATGTATATTTCCAGAAAACTTAATGCGGCAGAAAGGAATTATTCGGTTTTAGACCGTGAGCTATTAGCTATGGTTTGGTCGATCCTCAAACTACAGAGATTCCTTCTAGGCGCACATTTCATAGTAGAAACCGACAAAAAAGCTCTTACTGCTATACAGAGTAAGAATTTGAAGAGCTCGAGGTCTACTCGATATGCAATTGCTCTTCAACCTTTTCATTTCTCTGTGCGAGCTATTCGTGGATCAGATAATGTGATGGCAGACATTCTGTCAAGATGCCCACATGATTCCACATAACTATTAGGGCTTAGACTTCTTGATATGTCTAGTTCTATAGTAGTTCCTTTCTATATCATGATAGATACACATTTGTAATTTAATAATATAATGATTGTATCACTACATAGCGGTTCATTGATGTTTATTCACCGCTGTGCTTTGATGATTTTTTCTTCATAAATCATAAATTTAAGATATCTAATACGAAATTATGGTATGAATTTTTTTAGGCATCGTGTAATTGCCAGAATTGTATTATACTTTGATGACACCTTCCTGGAAAAATTTACTTGTAGAGAAATAATTTCTCTCAGTTTATGAGACACATTCTCACCAGTCGCTCCATAAGTCGACTTAGCCTCATATTAGGCGTTATATTTATTCCTGATATTTTCATCTGCGCATTATTCATGCGTTGTGAGCCTATTGTACGTTGCTCCTAGATGTATTTCAAAAAAAAAAAAAATGTTCCATTTTTTTTTTCCCGGGAGGTGTGGTAAGACTGTTACGTGCAGTCTTTGATATCTTACAATATTATACATTGGTATACTTGTTATGTTCGCAAATATTTTGTAAACAAAAAGATACTTTTTAGTGCTTAAGGAAAAGTCATTATTGAGTTACTTCCCTTGAAAGTTGTGTCGTCTCTTTCGATCGAACTCCGCGGATGAATCCAGTTTTACTGCGATTTATTCTTTGTTTGGGTAGTAATAGATTGTTCTTGCTTCAGAATATCTATGGCCTGAATTTATGTGTATTGTTTGTCTGAGTAGGACGAGTCTGTCTTATATCTGTATATCTTTACATATCTAAGTCGAACTATATGTTCTTTTGTCTCTAGAGAGGTCAAAGGCTGTTCGGCGGATGTGTCGCGAGAGAGGTGTGTTTGGCTTCGCCCTGATGATGGGCTGTGTTTTTCTATGTCGGCTTGTAGCCGGAAAAAGTGATCTCTATATTTATGGGAAAGTGATAGTCGTCTAGACCTATCATGTATGCTTTACCCCAGTGTTCATTCTTATTGCCAAGGAATGGCAGAATCATATTTCTGATACCCAGGTAATAAAAGATACTCTTTTGAACTCTCGTACGAAGCCACCGTTTTTCGATAGGTACGATTTTGTACATCTGAGAGGATGCATTTAACTAGATGGAAAACGACTCTGATTCCTAGCAGCACTATATCCTGTAGAATGCAGTCAATTGTATCATGATAGAATCTACAGAGCAATGAAACATTTAATGAATGACTAACTTTAAGACAGGTTCATTATCTGTATCCAAACGTGAGTGACAGCTCACGAGAGAAGCCATCTTGTAACCAAACATTTAGTGACTTTCAAGAAGAGAAAAGGGATGCCCGTATTATCGCTTGATTAGTCCAGAGATCACTGCTACACATGAGAACCCATTGCTAGCGGTTCAATTTGATTATATGGAAAAATCTGTGCTGGACATTATGTTAAGGAATCTTCGCTAGACGAGGTTAGGTCTAGAAGCCATCTTGGACATTGTTTATAATCTGACGTGCTTTGTCAGTAAACTCAGATGATATATATATGGGCAATACTGAGTGCTTGGCTACTGACAGTCCATTATACTATTATTCTACATGAGTGCCCATGTAACATTGCAAGACCATTTATCCACTGTACCATGATGTATTATGCCAACCTGTGATTTGTCACTATCTGTGCTGTCGAGTGTGTACGTCCAAATTAAACTGTAGTAAAGGTACACAGTCGTTGGTGTCGATGACTTCCAGCCATACATGAGTGTGAGAAAAGAACATTTGTCAACACCACGAACTCTTCTTATCATTCGCATATTATACACTCAATCTATGTCTACACACCACTGCGTAGGTCAAGTTGACATTCCATACTCAAACCACGAGCAACACAACAACACAGTATTTAACTCTGGTGATGTTCGAGTGAGCTTCAGATTTTTTCAGCATGTCTCTTGCTCAGGGCAAGGGTCTTGTATTATAAGAGTTTTATCAACTGATGATGATGACGTCTGTCTTCCAAAAAAGACCTATCAATAACTAAGTTGAGATTTTCTGTTTTTACTTCCAGCAGTCTCTAGTTGTTTGATTTAATGTTCTTTTGCATTATGCAGTGGTGGCTTTGAGTAAGACGTTTGCTTCAGTTGTTCTCTCTCTGCTGTGTTTCTGGTCTCCGTTACTTTATCTTCAAAGCTTTTGCAGTTGTTTCAGTCCAGTAAGGTTTGTAATTGTTTCTTGCCCCTCTGGGAATGAACTTAGTGGCTGCTTGAAGTATTAGTTCATTAAGTCCTGCAACTATTGTTTTCATATTGCTTTCTTTTTCTTCGTGACGTCATCATTAAGCAAAGTATGTTGAACTGTTTCATTAAGCCTGAGGCCCAGTGCATCCGATTTCAACAGGTATTTATGTCGGGTTTCCTTCCTTAGCCTTTCATTGTACCCAGCCTGCCTGCAAGGCAACAGGTGTGTCTCTCTTCATCTGGTCCCTATTCTTCAACCTGTCCAGCTTGTTAGACCCTGCTGATAGCCAGCATAGCTCTTGGGGTCATGGGGACACACAAGCTCCTCTACCTCACTAAGGTGGAGACTTAGCAGAGGAGTGGTTCTATTCAATGAGTATGTTCGTAATAGCGAAGAAAATAGTTTTTTTTTAGTTTAAAAAAAAATTAAGAAACTTGCAAATCCTGGAAGGCAGAAAGCATTCAAATCTTTCTGGTGGGCTAAAAATTGAAATTCTTTAGCAAGACAATGTGTGTGTGGGAGTGTGTGTGTCAGGTGCCTTTAATGTGTAGCAATTTTTATGAGGCAACCACTTCAAAGGGCATTAAAAAAAGCAGAAGGCATAGAAGAATGTAGGCCAGAAACTAGTGCCATGTAAAATTTTAAACAACTAATATATCCGTTCATGACAGTGGATGCCTTTACCTTTTTTTGTGCCATGGGCCCCTATGATTGTCGGATGAAGGCCATGGACTCCTTTGATTCTCCAATGAAGGCTATGGGCCCCTCTGATTGTCTAATGAAGGCTATCGACCCCTCTGATTGTCTAATGAAGGCTATCGACCCCTTTGATTGTCTAATGAAGGCTATGGACCCCTTTGATTGTCTGATGAAGGCTATTGACCCCTTTGATTGTCTAATGAAGGCTATGGACCCCTTTGATTGTCTAATGAAGGCTATGGACCCCTTTGATTGTCCAATGAAGGCTATGGACCCCTTTGATTGTCCAATGAAGGCTGTGGACCCCTTTGATTGTCTAATGAAGGCTATGGGCCCCTCTGATTGTCAAATGAAGGCTTTCGACCCCTTTGATTGTCCGATGAAGGCTATGGACCCCTTTGATTGTCTAATGAAGGCTATGGACCCCTTTGATTGTCCAATGAAGGCTGTGGACCCCTTTGATTGTCTAATGAAGGCTATGGGCCCCTCTGATTGTCAAATGAAGGCTATCGACCCCTTTGATTGTCCGATGAAGGCTATGGACCCCTTTGATTGTCTAATGAAGGCTATGGACCCCTTTGATTGTCCAATGAAGGCTGTGGACCCCTTTGATTGTTCAGTGAAGGCTATGGACCCCTTCTCGGAAAGAAATGTGTACGAGAATAATTAAAATACTTCACATTTTAAATTTTATAATATATACACAGCCCCCCCCCCCCATCCCAGTGTCCAGTCAAAGATCCCCAAAGGGTCCATGGATCACAGGTTAAGAAAACCCTGGTGTAAAGGGATTACCTGTTTATCACATTCTGCCATTCTGATTTCCCTGACTTTTTCTGCATACTCCGACCTGTCATCATAATCCAAAGGTTTTGGGTTGCCATCATCATCCACTTTGATGCTGACATTTGTTCCATCACTAAGCACCATGCTCCAGCTCCTGCCAGCAGCCAAGAAAGTATCTCGATCCATGTTGGCCAGGCTGTCTATGATTCTCACCTTTTCCAAAAAAAAAAAAAAAAAAAGAAAAGAATATATGTAAAATCAATTATATTTTTTCACACACTTCTTCTACTTTGATCCTTAGCCTCCGACTGTCAAAGCAGTCAGTGGCCATCATGCCTGGTGGCGTCTTGTAGGGCAGCAACAGACTGCTTCCACTTCCAGAGTAAAGTACTGTTTATCCTGTTTCTGTTTTTATTCTCCCAGTCCATCTGCTCTCACTTATTCCCAGGTTATGTAATCTGTAGTTTCTCATTTCTGTTGTGATCTGCCTCAGTTTTCCTGCCTCATTCACAGTTCTGACATTCCAGAATCCTATTCTGGTTTTGTGTTTTGCGATCAAGGCATCCATTTTCATGGCAATGGCTTCCTTTTGGCTTTCACCACTGTCAGCCATGCAAGCCTCAGACTCTGGTTGTCCGCCCCTCACCAAAGCTTTTTCATATGTTGCTGTTTCCTGAACTAATTTTTTTTTTTTTTTTTTTAACATAGGCAGGGGTGTCGGCCCTGTGCTAAAACCCCCAACCTGGAGGACCAGGGTGCCAGCTTTAGTCTGACCCCTAATCACACAGACCTGTCCAGCTTGGTTGAACCTGCCAGGAGTAAAACTCCTGCTGGCATAGCACTGGGTTTTTTTTGCACACAATGGTACTTAAATCATGTTACATATTTATGTTGCTAAGAAATTTTTGTTTTTTAACTCAGAAAACAATTGAACACACAACAATAGTGAGGAAGCTTCTTCTTCTCCTGTGCTTTTCATATTCCAGAGGAGTACGAGCCTTCAATGGCAGTCTTCTTGTTCAAAGAATTCTGTACCAAATTCTTCCCCACACTCTCTGTCCTTCTATCTCCAATCCTCTTCTCCATGTATTTAGGGAGTCTTCCTCTCTTAACAGAGGAAGATGAAGGGAAGTGCTGTAAGACGTGGAATAGGGTAGACGGATATGAAAAAAAAATTGAAAATAGGTGATTCGTCTTACTAGGACAAAAGATAAGGAAAATAGCCAACGTTGCGGCCACAAGGCCTTCACCGGGGAAAGGAAAGAAAGTGAGAGCTAAGAAGGACACACGAGAAAAACAAATAAAAATGAGTACTACCCGTAAAATCGACTGCAACCTAGTGTGTTCAGCGATAAGAAAGTGTGCAAGAATATAAACATAAAATGGCTGCCATTAACAGCAGAAATTTCATTCATTCATCACTCTTCAACTCCTCAAGGAGCATAAGCCTTCAACAAACTTATGCCAAGTCTTCCTGTCTCGTGCCATCAGCTCAAGATCTTTCCATGTCTACTTCAACCCTTCACATGTCTCCAGCTCTCTTCTCCATGTGTTCTTTGGTATTCCTCTTACCCTGGGTATTCCACAACAAGGACTGCCCAGTAATGCTATCAACAGATGTCCTCAATGTGCGTCCTATACTCATCCAGCATCTTGCAGAAATTTACTTTAGACTAATGATCTCATTTGTTCACTAACAAAGGGTGTCACACATCAGAAGAAGAACTATGTTGATTGGCTAACAAGAAGTCATCTAAAGCATATAAGCAAGTCAGTGCATTCATTTACTGGTGCACAATAAAACAGAATTCTTGACAATTGTTTCAGTATTACATGCATACCTCAGCAGCATCGACTGTTGCAAAGTCCTGAGACCAATTATAACTTTCTCCTACAAGACGCTTCCACACATATGGTGCAAGGGAAACAATCTGTAAATAAAGATGTAATCAGTGTTTCACTTCAAACATTGTGAACAAAATTTATTTGTTGCAACATTATTAAAAATTAAAATAACAATCACTCATCTCCTTTTCTGCCCCTAAGGAAGTATGGAGCAACCATCGCAACAGACATCTTGTAGGAAATCTGCGTTAAAACATTTAATTCTGCTGTGGTGGTTTCTGTAGCCTTACATGATGAAGTTGCCAGTCCCATGCACAAGCTCATATTAGCTGCCGTTTATAAAATGCCTACGGGAATGAAAGTCCTATTCTTATCTTTGTCTCCCTCAATGTACAAACACAAATTCACCACACAAAAATAGCAGAAACTAATAAACCAATAATTCTGAAATTTCAGTACCTTAGGTTGTATGTGGTAATAACTGCTTGGGTAAGAATTAGAAATGCACTACTGGCCATCATATCAGTGTTAAGTGTAGTGTCACTTTTGAGCCTGGGTAAATCTGCAACATCTCACATCTCCACAAACTGAAACTGTCAAAATTTTCTTTCCCTGTTTGCTTTTATGATGGTGATTACTGGTTTCCCTCTGATGTTATATTATCGACATAAATTTTGAAACACTTGTATGGATCACTGGACCCACCAGTTAGCAAAGAAAAGATCCACTGTGCCCTACCATGCATGTCATAAAAGAAGACTAAGGGAAGTGGTGTTTCGAGCTAGCAACCTCATCACGTAAAAGAAATTGCTACATAGATCACTTGCAGTGCTTGGTACACCTTCCGTGCAAGAAGCTCAACTACAGTGGTGGTCCTTGAATGAGTGAAAAAGGGGCAGAAAACAAAGAATAAAATATATGCTAAACAGCAGAGGTGATAGTACAAAATCCTGTTGCACTCCTGTGTTGACCCAAGATGTTTTTTGAGAATGTATCCATTGTTCTTACAGCTCTAAGACTTGTAAGGCAAAAACTTTAGTGCGGAAGTTGTCTTTCTGCTCCAGAGAACAAACGAAAAAAAAAAGCATTACAAAAATATCAAGCTTTTTTTAATAGACTGCCATATCTATACAACACTTCTTCTTTGATCCTTAGCCGCCGACTGTCAAAGCAGTCAGTGGCCATCACGCCTGGTGGCGTCTTGTAGGGCAGCAACAAACTGCTTCCATTTTGCTCGGTCGGCGGCCATCCTTCGTGCAGTGCACCAGCTCTGGTTCATTCTTTGCATCTCTGCCTCCACAGTTCTCTGCCACATTGTTTTTTGGTCGGCCTCTCTTTCGCTTTCCTTCAGGGGTCCATAGCATAGCTGTTCTTGTGATGTCATCAGGATCTCTTCTGTGGACGTGGCCAACCCAACTCCAGCGTCTGCCAGCTATGATGGCTTGGTTGGTGATGGTATTCGGCCAAAAGATTCGGAGAATTTTCCTTAGGCAGATTGTGTGGAAAGAGGACAATTTCGACACTTCCTTCTCTGTTACTCTCCAGCATTCCACAGCATAGAGAAGCAGAGAAAGTACACAGCTCTCATATAATCTTAATTTGGTGTTTGTGCTGTACTGAGAGGACTTCCATTTATTGTTTAGACTAGCAAAGGTTGTTCTCACTTTATTCATTCTGTATCTATACAACACACATCAGAGAAATCCCTGCTAGATGGGACAACCAACAACAAAAGGAAGCAGACAAGACTAAACTATAAACATATTCCACAAAATCACATAAAAGTAAAACATGTGTATTCTAAGTCATAACCTCCATAACAGACGATATGTAACAATTATATGCTTCTTTTAATCTACAACAAGCAGTTCTTACCAAAAGCTCCTTTCCTCTGAAGCATGCTCCCATCAGCTGTCCAATCCACTCATATTTGCTGAAGTCCATACAGGATGGGTTTGGAATGTAGCAGTCACGATTCACATTGCCATCCTCATTACTCTTTGGAGATGTGAAAAGTATTAAGTACATTTTTAAGTTTAAACTATTTAAAAACTATTAATGTTCACACACATATATACATTTAGATTTCTAGTAGATCATTAAGGCAGGCAAATTTTATCCTTGTTCTATTATCCTCAGCCGCGGTAGCACAGTGGTTAGGGCTTCCTAGCTCGGTGGTCTACGGTTCGATCCCCAGTTGAGGTGGGATTTTTTAGACCGCGAACGGCTTCGGGGTTGACCCAGCCTCAAGAAGTGGGTACCAGAGCAACTCTGGGAAGGTTAAAGCGGCCAGCATGATGCTGACCACATCACCCCTAGTGTGCTGATAGTCAAGAAAATATGGGCCTAACACCATATTCCCAATATGCCTCAGTGGGCGTGTAACGGGATCCTTTACCTTACATTGCTAGTTTCTCGCGGCAAAGGTGCCGGATTGGATTCACGGTATCAACATGCTTCAGTCTCCCCAGCGATAAAATGGGAACCTGACTTTGCACTTGAGTTAGGGAAGGAAAAGGCAGCGAAGAATGGAACTGGTCACCCTAGTATAGTGAAGTCTCTAACACTTTACTCCCCCATGGCAGTATCTGCTATGGGACTACCATTACTTTTAACCAATAACATTAAATAAATGTTTTTTTTTTTTTAAACCTATGAGAATGGACTTTTATGAAGGGTATAAAACCCGACACGTCATATTTTTAGAAAAACTGAGTTGGTGCCCTAAGCCTATTAAACATATTCCAAAGAAGGTGTAGACATTAAAATTATCTTTGAAAATGCACTCGTCTCCAAGAAAATAAAGCATAAACAGACAATCCTTATTTGTGTCATAATGTTTCAAAGCTTAAAATTCAATTTTCTCATATTTCATTTTTTGTGACATACTCAGGTTTTTCTAATGAGGTCTTCATATATATGTATGTGTGTGTGTGTATAATACATATACACACACACACACACACAAACATATAATGTTTACCCAACTTTTCAAGGCATGCTCCTTCCAATCACAGGCAAATGTCCCTTTGTTATTCTTGGCCATGATTCTTTTTGTGCTAAATTAGACATCTAGATAGTGCTTGATGTCGATAATTTTTACATGCCCATTAGTATTGTGTTTCGTTATTTTAGGTAATGACATTAAAAAAAGGCAATTATTGTGTCAGACTCTCGGTCCATGCTTCGGAAACTCCAAATTGAATTACTTCGGCATGAATGGATAACCTCCACAGGAGCCTCGAATTTTCGGGAACTTGTTTGGATCTACTGTCTTGGTCATGCACGGGTACGAGGCAATGAAAGAGCTGACAGACTAGCTTCAAGAGCACTCATAGTGTTCGCATTGAATATGGATAAGGGAAAGATACTAAGGACAATTAATGATCGTCTCTTACAGAATGCCCCTGCAATTGATGAATCATCAAGGCTAAGATGATTGAAGTTTGATATAAAACATCAGACTAGCATGAATGGACGTTTGAGAGAATGTATTTGGCGTGTATACAACCAGCGCACATCAGGAATGATTAGCATTTATACCCTTTGACATTTGCTGAGGGAGAGTGAGCATCTATGGGTTTGCCTGGAGTGCAATAAGGTCGATTCTGATAAACAATAACAACAAAACAATGATGTACTGAAAACAGCGTCCATTCCCTGAAGTACAAATGTATCTGTCCCCTGTCTCAACATTTCACAGTATATATGAGGCATCATACAGGGTTACCAAAACAATGACATTGAACAATAGAAATGGAAACCAGTGGAAGCTGAAAATACTACCTGACGATCTAGATTTTGCCCACGATCAGGCTCTTCTGTCTGATAACTGTAACCAGATGCAAGACAAACAGAAAATATTTGATGAGAGGTCACAACAAGTGGGTCTGAAAATCCACAGCGAACAGACACAGATTATGAGAATAAATGCAGGAAATGATAACAAGATTGCACTTGAAGAAAAACCCTTACAAGGTGTAGAATCACACATATAATTTTGGCAAGATGATAAAGTTGGAGGGACGGATAGTGATATCAGAATAACAATACAAAAGCCAGGATGAGTTTTTACTGCATTGCAAAAATATATGAAAATCAAAATGAAATCAAGTCCAACACAACAATCAAAATCTTCAACTTAAATGTCAAGTCAGTATGGCTTTGAAACAGGCTCTAAAACAGAGAGGACAAAAATAATAACCAAGACGTTACAAAACCTAGACAAGTGTCAATGGAACAAAAGATGAGAAGTTGTTGGCCATGGATAGGACACACACTAAGAAACCTGCTGACAGCAGTACCAGGACGTCCTTGTTCTGGAATCTCCAGGGTAGAAGAGGTAGAAGCAATCCGAAACAGACATGGTGAAGAACATTGGAGACGGAAATGAAAAGGGTGATTAAGACATGGACAGACTTTGAGCTGATGGCATGTCGCAGGACGGCATGTTGCAGGAGGGCATGTCGCAGGAGGGCATGTCGCAGAAGGGCTTTGCATGAATTTGCTAAAGGCCTATGTTCCTTCAGAAGCTGAAGGGTAACAACTGAATAAAGATGCATCATTTATTTTTCACTGTGGAGGCTGAGATGCAAAGCATGGACCAGAGTTGGGGCACGGCACGAAGGATGGCCTTCCATTTTGCTGCTGCCCTACAAGACGCCACTAGGCATGATGGTCACTGACTGCTTTGTCAGTCAGGAGCTAAGGATCCAAGAAATAAAAGAAAATGTATTTTTCTATTCCTAAAAAATTCATAAGATTTTGATATTATTGAATATTATTTCAAAATTATTTTTACCATAATATTTTTTAGATTTCTAGTAGATTTTTTAAGGCATGCAAATTAAATGTTTTTTAAAGTACTTATTTTTTATATATTTAATTATATGGTGGCTTCCATCCTATTGATGTTTGTCTTCACTTGCTTCCCAAGTCTTTTAGGATGTATCAGTAGCTCTTAGATTTTCTAGTCACTCCTACAACGCACTGTAAAAATATTATCTAATCTATATTGTTCATAATAGTCCCTTCAGTCATAACTGGCTATGGGAATGCACCTCTGAGGTGACAGTCCTTAGCTGCTTATTTTCCCGGGGGTCCTTCGACGTTTTCTCCTCTCTTCTGCTTGCCATGAGAGCCTGAGGTGGCGCCATAGAGAGCATTGTCACTCGGTGCGATCGACAGCTTCATCCTCCCAGGTTGCTGGATTTATGTCCAGGGCCTTCATGTCTCTCTTGTACACATCTTTGAACCTCAGCTGTGGTCGCCCAACTGTTCTTTTCCCATCTGCCAGTTGTCTGTAGAAGATATCTTTCGGGATGCAACCATCTTCCATGCAGCGGACATGGCCAAGCCAGCGTAGCCTGCGCTGTTTTAGTGTATACATGCTTTGAAGGCCAGCACGTGACAACACCTCGACATTTGTCACTTTGTCCTTCCACGAAATACCAAGGATGTGGCGTATACACTGTAGATGGAAGATATTTTGAGCCTTCTTTCTTGTTTAGCAGAGGTTGTCCATGTCTCGCTGCCATATAGAAGTGTGCTGGTGACCCAGCGTTATATACCACAGCTTTGATCTTAATTTTGTTCATATTTCATGAAATGTAGAAAAAGGCGTTTTATAGCAATTTTTTTTTTATCCTTCACAATTGGGATCATTTATCGTAGCGTGTGCTGTTCATAGTATCAATCAATCATTACCTTTAAACTCCCCAAAGAGCACAGGCCTTCAATATACACATGTCAAATCCTTCTCTGATGTGCTATCATCTCAAACATACACATGTCAAATCCTTCTCTAGTGTGCTATCCTCTCAAACATACACATGTCAAATCCTTCTCTGATGTGCTATCATCTCAAACATGCATATGTCAAATCCTTCTCTGATGTGCTATCGTCTCAAACATACATGTCAAATCCTTCTCTGATGTGCTATCATCTCAAACATACACATGTCAAATCCTTCTCTGATGTGCTATCGTCTCAAACATACACATGTCAAATCCTTCTCTGATGTGCTATCATCTCAAACATACACACGTCAAATCCTTCTCTGATGGGCTATCATCTCAAACATACACACGTCAAATCCTTCTCTGATGTGCTATCATCTCAAACATACACATGTCAAATCCTTCTCTGATGTGCTATCATCTCAAACATACACACGTCAATCCTTCTCTGATGTGCTATCATCTCAAACATACACATGTCAAATCCTTCTCTGATGTGCTATCATCTCAAACATACACATGTCAAATCCTTCTCTGATGTGCTATCATCTCAAACATACACATGTCAAATCCTTCTCTGATGTGCTATCATCTCAAACATACACACGTCAAATCCTTCTCTGATGTGCTATCATCTCAAACATACACATGTCAAATCCTTCTCTGATGTGCTATCATCTCAAATATACACATGTCAAATCCTTCTCTGATGTGCTATCATCTCAAACATACACATGTCAATCCTTCTCTGATGTGCTATCATCTCAAACATACACACGTCAAATCCTTCTCTGATGTGCTATCATCTCAAACATACACATGTCAAATCCTTCTCTGATGTGCTATCATCTCAAACATACACACGTCAAATCCTTCTCTGATGTGCTATCATCTCAAACATACACACGTCAAATCCTTCTCTGATGTGCTATCATCTCAAACATATACACGTCAAATCCTTCTCTGATGTGCTATCATCTCAAACATACACACGTCAAATCCTTCTCTGATGTGCTATCATCTCAAACATACACACGTCAAAAAATCCTTCTCTGATGTGCTATCATCTCAAACATACACACGTCAAATTCTTCTCTGATGTGCTATCATCTCAAACATACACATGTCAAATCCTTCTGATGTGCTATCATCTCAAACATACACATGTCAAATCCTTCTCTGATGTGCTATCATCTCAAACATACACACGTCAAATCCTTCTCTGATGTGCTATCATCTCAAACATACACATGTCAAATCCTTCTCTGATGTGCTATCATCTCAAACATACACATGTCAAATCCTTCTCTGATGTGCTATCATCTCAAACATACACACGTCAAATCCTTCTCTGATGTGCCATCATCTCAAACATACACACGTCAAATCCTTCTCTGATGTGCTATCATCTCAAACATACACATGTCAAATCCTTCTCTGATGTGCTATCATCTCAAACATACACATGTCAAATCCTTCTCTGATGTGCTATCATCTCAAACATACACATGTCAAATCCTTCTCTGATGTGCTATCATCTCAAACATACACATGTCAAATCCTTCTCTGATGTGCTATCATCTCAAACATACACATGTCAAATCCTTCTCTGATGTGCTATCATCTCAAACATACACATGTCAAATCCTTCTCTGATGTGCTATCATCTCAAACATACACATGTCAAATCCTTCTCTGATGTGCTATCGTCTGAAGGTCTTTCCATGTTTTCCTTATCCTTTTAATTTATGTCCCCAGTTCTCGCCTCCTTGTCTGTTTTGGTCTACCTCTGTCTCTCTTACCTGTTTCTAGTATAAGATGTCTCAACTTTTTTGTTAACTTGTCATTTTAATTCATAATGAATTTGACACTTTTTGTTAGCTTTTTTCTGAAATTATGTATACACATGCCTTCCTTTCTTAATCAAGTTCATGCTTCTGTCCATTCATCATTGAAGATCCTTGCAGTTAAACAACTGATTTCTCATCTTCCCATGCTCACTTTTATTTTGTTATATCTGCTTCTTCTCTGTTTGGCTTCCTTATCTGCTATTTTATGTCCTGTTGTGCCAAAATGTGCCATCTGATAGCTATGAGGAATGGATTGATGGAATCGATGCAATATTTTACTTAAAATAATAACAATCAAATAGCTTAGAATAGCCTCTATTTATAATGTCCTGTCAAAATTGTATTACTTAATGATGTTCTTTTCTCCCTGTTATTCTCTAACCATACTCCTACCACAACCCTACTGCTAAATATGCCTTAATTATGCAGTACACAACACTGCAGTGAATACCTGATTGGGAGTCCTCAGAAAGAAAGGCAGAGGCATGGGTGCATCTGGGTCAGAAGGGCACAGTTCTTCTGCAATATCTGACAGACTGTCTCTAAATCCACCTCCTTGATCTATGATGCCTTCAGATATGAACTTGCACTCCCACCACTGGTCATTCTGAGTGGACCATCTTCAAAGACAAAATAAAATTGGATTATAAGTGCGGAGTCTTTCTGGAAAATAAAAACGCTGACTGAGTCAGTCTTGAGAGGGAGAAGTTGTAAAGGACCTTCTTTTATTTTATCGGACAGATTAAGGTGCATTACACACATACTGAATGCACATAAGACTCAACCAAAAAGCTATGAATACATTTAACAGCAATTTCAGAAATGTTAATTTTCTGTTCAGATTCTATTATGTGGCTCTAAAGCATGGACAACGGGGAAAAAAAAAAGGTTACAAAAATACAAGTTACAGATGTTCAAAAGTAGGTGTTTGTGCAGCATAGAAAGATTAAAATGGTAGACAGGGTTGCCAGGGTGCGATAGAAAAAAAACCAGATAAATATCAGTGGAACAAGATACAAACTGAGGAGGACACTTATCAGCATCACAAAAAAGGTCCTTGTTCTAGAATCCCCAAAAGCAGATGAGGATAAGAAATGCAGACAGACATAAGAAGGACAAAGAAGACATGGAAAGAACTTTTAGTAGATTATCCGAGACAGGAAGAGAACTGACTCACGACCTTTGTTCCACAGAGAGCTGAAAATTCAAAGAAGGATAAGATAGAAAGACACACATTTTCATTCTGAAACAAAAATGTTTACACAATAGTTGTCATGGTGTCCAAGAAAGAACTTCCAAGATCATACTGAAAATTTTTTACTCAAAAAGTTCAGTAAGACACACAATTTTAAAAGCACTGAATGGAGACATGTGAAACAACAAATACAGCAGTATGGAAACTCAGACTTTGGTCCATAATATCCAAATTAAAAAATAAAAGTAAAATTGACTTAGACACAGTCAGCAAGATTGCTGTTGTGATACCCAGGGGTTTGAGTTTTCAAAGGGCTTTCCCAACTCAGCTGGCTCAATATTAGTAAAAACATATATTGGCCAGTAATGCAGTGCCACCATGGGATGGTTCTCTACCCTTGAGGGAACCAGTCAGTAAGATGGAATTCTCGATAAGGATTAACAGATGAATAAAATAAATAAATAATGCTTATTGTCTTTTTCTTCTCTTAAGTAATCTATATTTCTCATCTTTGTCTCTTGTGTGTACCTGTGGCTGATGAAGTGTAAATCCTGAAACATCCCGCGTTTTGAGTGTATTACTCAACTGCAGCCAACCCAATACAGATTTTATTGTTTTTTTGTTGTTTTGTTTTAACTTCCAGTTTTAAAGCATACCCTTTATTATTTACAAACAAAGATTGAGCACACTACATAACTAAACACAATGACCTATGCTTGTGACGGTATTACAGGGCATGTAATACATTTTTATTTTAATGTATCTCAACCTGTGTTTTAGATCTATTACAGGGCTTGGAAAACCATCTGTCTACACTTCTACAGTGAACACACTCATCTTTTGTCCCAGTAAGATGAATCACCTATTTTTGATTTTTTTTTTCCACATACATCTACAGTGAACACAGCAGAATACCTGTAGGTAAGAGGTGGAGAGTTCCTATCCCTTGGCTTCAAACCCTCAAACAGTTGCACGAAGACTGTGTTGCTGTAATCTGCACTGGCAGAAGGATTTGCTCTATGAGCCAGGGCTGCATGGCGATTGATGTACACAACCTTGCGATCAGAGGGACTGTTCAGAGGAAGAGAAGAAATGTCATTATTCTATAGAATTCAGGATACAACCTGTTCACTTACTATTTTTTTCACGTTGCAAAATAGTCCAGTTATATTTCTTATCTGCACTTAGAGAAGCTTTGTTGATGCTGCTCAAACATGCATTATTACAAAATCAATGCCTAAGGTCAGGCTGGTTTCAGATGACAAATCAGTCAAAGATTACTGCAGTGGTTAAAAAAAAAAATTTAAAAAAAATTAAGTGCCATGTTACTCACTAGTCAAAATTTATCCTTGTTTGAAAACACCATATTAGTAGTCCACTCCCTCAAGAAAGGCAATTTATGTATTTACACCCATATTACTTGTTTGAATATCTCCTACTTACTTACTTACTTAGTCGTTCCCCTTCTACCGTGAGGTGGAGAACATAAAGTTGAATATCTCACAGACACTAATTTAAACATTTGCTTCTTAAATCATGTGAACAATACCTGCAAATGACAAAAGAAATTAAAATATTTTATGAACATATCTTTTAACTGAAAATTGTTATTTATGACAAAAATCACAGGCGCCACCCCCCCCCCCCCACCCCCCCCCCATAATATCCTTTTTCTTTCTTTTTTTTAAATGTATGCCCGCTATTACTCGAGGCGAGAATCTCTGGTTAGTATATCTAACCTGAGACTGATTTTTACGTGAGTAACTCTTTTTTCCCTGTACAATGACAGGTGTCCACACGCCATTCAGGCAGATACTGTGAGGATTTACTGTAGTTTTATTTTCAACGGGCCCCAGTCTTCTTCTCCATGTAATTTTTTGCGTTCATTTATGAGGAGTTACTGTGGTTTTTATTTTCAATTCGCTCCAGTCTTCTTCTCTCTATATTAATTGCATTCATGTATTTCATTAGGCATTGGAGTTCATAATTATTAGGCTGGGTTATATTTTTCAGACGTTAGGAGAAATATCGAACACCCGCACCTACCCTGTTTAATTGTAGGGATGGGGAAGCACGACCCAGGTTCAACGCTATAACCAATCAAATTTATTCGGGTAACTAGAACGGTCAGTAGTATTATCTAATGTTACGAAATGCTTTCACGCGTCAGCAAAGATTACTTCGTGATTGGCTGGGTAAACATGAGTCATAAGTTAGTTTACGATATCAGTGGTTGAGGTCAGATTTAATTTATGGGCAGTAATATAATTGGTCAAAGGTCGGCCCAAAGCGACGCGACGCGATGACTCATAACGTGGGTTATTGCATCAGTATTTCTATTATAAATAACGGCGCCTAAGATTTTAGCGTGTGAGTCCAAAGAAATTTTCTGCTGTGAAAAGAACGCCATATCATCTGCTCAAACTAGAGAAATTTGGTATCTGGCATTTTCACGGCACATAGGGAGGGTTGTAAACTGCCCTACAACTTAACACGGTAATTTGCCTTCTCAGGAGCCGAGGGCTCGAGACATCGCCATAGGTGAAGAGAACGGGTGACGCTGTAATACCGGCGCCCAGTACGTCTGCACCAGTGAAAGAAAGAAGTTCTCATGCAGTGAAGCACATACTTCAGCGGGAACGGGTTTTCTTAAAATCTGGAGCTCGTTATAGCACACCAAATTTCTCATACAAAATCTATGTTCTCAGACTTTCTCATAACTAGTGTCTTGTCTCTATACTCAGACAAACTCTAAACTTAAATCCACTTCGTGACAGATACTCGTAATCTTCGGAGGGAATCCATTAGAGCTGGGTCGGCTCAGGAGCCGTTCAGGTTATTCCAGTCCCTGGTCAACGACACTTCTTCAAATGTCTTCGCCAGGGCTCGAATTAATCCACTTCAAGTCCCGGTCGATGACACTTCTTCAAATGTACTCGCCCGGGCTTGAACCTGGATCACCCGATCGCCAGCGTAGTGTGGTAACCAGTACACCAGCGCGATATCCTTTCTGAGATTGTAATACTAACTTCATGAGATTGTTCTGTTTAAAAATTCAGCTCCACTTGCTACTGAGAATAATAACTACTACTAGTGTTTCATGTTTAGCTCTTGAATATGAGTCATAATGACTTCCATGTGTGATAAAATTCCATAAAAGCAGTAATGTTATTCTGTCCTTGATTATTTTTGGTGCTCTTATTGTGTATTTTCTTCTTCTTCTTCTTCTTCGTTCGCCCTCAGACTTCTATATTAATGACTCTAATAAAGGCAGTTGTCAGCTCAAGGTTCCTGACATCTCCAAAAAATGTTATGTGCAGAGGAGTAGGTTGTTGCCATATGCCACTCAGTTCACTGCTGTAAGTTGGGCAGGACTGGAGCAGATGTTCTGCTGTCATGGGGCTGGTTGCCACAGAAGCAGACTTGTTAGACCAATCCTGTTCTTGTGATACAGATGGTACTTCAACCTATTGTGTCCAGTGCATAAGCAGAAAATAGATAGCCTAGATAGCTGGTGAAAGGTATCATCTTTTACGTGACCTGGGTGTTCTCTGTCCCATTTGGATTTGAATATTTGTGTATTTTCAATTCAAAGAGCCTCATTCTAGCAGTTTATTGAACTCTCAGAAATCAACACCTGAAATTAAATAAATTTCAGGAAATATCCAAACGACAGGATGTACTTACTCTGAAGCTGATCCTTTCAGTAGGGTGTCTATGAGGATCATGCGTTTCTTTAACAGGGGCAGAAGCTGACGAATGCTCTAGGAAAAATGTAAAGTAGCGTGAACATAAAGTCGATTGTATCACTATGAAAATGGCGTATGTAGAGGGCTTAAAAGAGAATGGACTGACATAGAGGGGTAGAGAGAAAATAAGAGAGAAAACAGAGACAGAAGTTACAGGATAAAGAAGGCAACAGAAAATAACTGAAATAACAAAGAACAAGTTAAGAGAGGGAAGAAATATAGCAAAGATTGAGAAGGGTTTATGGTGGATCACATGCCGATGGTCAAGAAAATATGGGCCTAACACTATATTCCCAATATGCCTCAATGGGCGTGTAAACGGGATCCTTTACCTTTTTTTACAGCCACTGTATTGTGGAGAAAGGGTGAAAATTGGGGATCTCAAAAAGCAGCTTCTCGTCGCCGTAAATTTATTTTGAGAGAAAAGAGTCGTAGAAATAGTGGTCCGGTTTAGAGTGGAAAATGATGGTGGAAAGCTCAGTGATAGAAAATGTAGATATTAAATAGTTGCTTCACAGCGTGCTGGAGGAGAGTAAAGACAGACTTATTTACGACAAATCGCTTCTCTCAATCTTCTCTTCCGCTCTCCTGGTCAAACAATTATTTGCCAGTTTTCCAGACTCGCATCTGTGCGCACACCGATTTGGTGTTTTTCACACACACAGACGATGTAGATACAAACTATATTAAACGAATAGGGGAAATGTTGGGCTTTGGGTATATCCAACACACAGACCTAAATGAGTTTATGTGATTTTATTCACTTTAAACATCAATCACTAACAAATATCAGGTATTACATAAATTATCATAAGTACACAAATGCAAATAACAAATTTGGGAGGGTGAAGAAGATTGGTATCGACTAAGCCCTTCCCGCTTATTAGACAAAGATAAACCCAGTCCAGAGATAGATAATATCAGGAACATAGGTACGTTAACCTAACAGTGAAGTTAATTACTCTGAAAGAGGGGTTACAACGTTAGGTATAGGTGATAGAAAAAAAACCTGTTCTTCCAGCTGTTCTTCCCTTTACTAAGCAAATGGAAAGGAGAGGGTTTTTAAACAGAGTTAACCAATTAGCAACTCCCCCTTAAAGGAACAATGCAGGGAATACAGAAAAATTTTATTACTAGGCAATAAAGTTACAACAGGTTTACAAAAGAAAACGATTAAATTTCCTGTCATTCATACACACGCGTGAGGATCCACACTCATATACTCACACACTTACCGAATGCAGCCTCAGACGATCCATAAAAAGTATATAAAACAGCAAGTACTCTTTTGACATATGGACTGTCTAGTCCTTCGATGTCCCGCCCCAGATGTTTGCGAGGGTTTGTTGGTAACAAATATTCTCTCTTATCGCAAGACTTGAAGACTAAGAGTTCTCGTGTTTTTATTATATATATAAAAAGGAGTCTATGGGATGGCACTAACACAGTTCGGCACAGGGGTGAAAATGAAGTGGTCTCTTTTAATCCTCCGCTATGGTAAAATTCCTTCAATGCGTGATGATAGTTTTATTAAATCCAATTGAGGAAAAACTAGGCTCAGTCACAGTCAGGAAAATATGTACTCTCTCACAGTAAACAGTAAATATGATATCGCTACTGGCGATGATTACCTTCCAGTTTATCTTACAGGTTTGTAAGGGTAATTTGATGATTATTCTTTAAAAATGTTCTTGGGTGGGCTTTATTTCATTTAATTCTGACAGCTAGGTCGCAAAAGACCGCCACAAGATTATATTTTAAAAGAAATGTTTCTTCAATATGACTGGAAGTTTATAGGATGATTTCTTTATTTCTTTCTTTATTTAGCTGGGACCGCAGGTTACGATCACTCTGTGTGAAAGAAAAAAAGACATGTAACATACCGAAAAATCAAGCGCGATAAATTTCCCGTTAAGCCTATAATACACTCGAGTATTTAATTATGTATTTAATAAACACTGCGCGAATTCTAGTGGTTAAAACACACATCTATAAAACTAGGACTTAACTGAATTTATTAATTATAAATTCCTTCGCGACTTTAAAAGTTAATTTAAGCATCTATTATCTTTTGAAATAATATAATAGATAGATCATTATATTTACAACTGGAACTATTGAGATGGTTTAATTTAATAGATTTAAATTAACACAAAATCCATTGAAATAGAATGACTGAACTAGACCACTGATCACTTTACACAATATATATTACCGCTTTGCACAGAATAGAAATCACTGCAAATATATATATAAAATCCAGGGGAAAATCTATAACAAGATTTCAATAAAGCTAGTGCTTCTGTAAAGGTCTGGCCAGCGAGTGATAACGTGTCTAGTCTTCATGGTCTATTTAGCTTGCTTGCTTGCTTTATCCCCGATGAGGGTGCGAGTAGCTAGACTCTTATACCCTTGGCACACAGGCAGCTTGGTATGGCGGTGGCGCAGCCACCGCCATGCCTCTGCATACGGTCCGTGTTGCCACACGGCCGGAAAGCCACCCATCGTGCCCCCAAGCGATGAGTAAGCAACCCGCCGCGCATCTACGCACTGTTTGGGGAGTGGTTTGGGCTTTTTTTCACCCCAGGGAGCATCCTAGACTCAAACCAGGTTACACCAGGCCCACTTTGGCGTGTGTGTACTGACCCGAGGTTTGATAGCTCTCTACCCTGCAAAGGGGGTATAGCTCCGAGACAAGACTGACACGAGCAATCAGTCAAAGGTGGGCTTTGTTGCAACCCCAGGGAACCTCTTATCGGGTAGCGAGGGTGCAATGCCACGAGAAAAGAGGTTCTCTACCCTGCAAAGGGGGTTATATCTCCGTGACTAGACGTAACGAGGCGTATGCGCAGCCGGCGCCAAGCCTCTACCACTCTCGAGCTGTATTACCAAGAAGACGGACAGCTCTTGCATACCTCAACTGCAAGGACCCGAACCCGGGAAAACACACAGTCTCGATAGGACACTGCTCTGCTCATCAATGGCGTAGCAGCGACCGAGCCTCTACGTTATCTAGACGGACACAGTCACATTGCACTGCCTCTACTTTACTGGGAAGACCCGGAAACCGGGACTACACACAGTCTTGAGAGGACAAAGATCGCCTTTGGGGAAAAACGAAACGCTAAAATGGAATGTAAGTTGAGTGGGACATGATAAACTTGACAGCTTATTTGATCTCACAAACTTTTGGGGATCTGACCGCCAAATCAAGGGAAGAAACCGCCCCCTGGTCTTCGTATCCGCTCGCTGCTGCCCGTTTCGCTTTCCCCGTTCGCTCGGTTCTGCGATTGACACTGAGACGCGAAATTAGCGGCAAGCAACTGCGTCTCGTATCAGGGACCACTACTGTCTTTGATAATGCCGATAGTCTCCCCTGAAATCCCTCAGTCTGTCTCTTTGATCTCGTCGCTGTATCTGTTTGATTCTGGCGACGCCTCCCACTGGCCAAGTTAATTAAAATAACTGCCTATGATTGTTCAAGAGATGTTAGTGGGCGTGATTTAATCTCTCCTTAAATCAATGCGATGACCAGAATCAACGATAGGTAAACTTTCCGCATATCAATCAGCAAACGTGTTTGCCCTCTGTGGAACAGTTTCATAGCTAATGAATCCACGTGAAAGAAGTCCCGTTATACAAGAATTACAACAGAGTTCAGGGTCAGCCGAGTTCGTCCATCACAATCGTCCCCTCTTTTGAGACGTGAAAACGTGTTTTCATGTTTGATTTATGACGATGAAGCTGCCCTGATCGGTAACTTTTGGATGATTGGTATCTTCACCTTCCTCCTCTTCCTCTGTAGTCCAGTTTCTACTCAGGAAATCAGCCCCGACATTCTGTCTTCCCGGAATATATTCCACTTTGAAAGAATAAACGCTTAAAAGAAGCGCCCAACGCATGATCCTTGCGTTAAATTCTTTATTGGCACCAAGAAATGCTAACGGAGCGTGGTCTGTTTGCACCGTGAAAGATGTACCATAAAGAAACTCATGATGGCGTCTGATACCGTCAATCAGAGCAAGACATTCCCTTTCAACTACGCTGTAGTTCCGTTCCGCTTTATTTAATTTCCGACTGCCATAGGCAACTGGAAATAGCATGTTCAGGTCACTGTCATCGGCTTGAAGCAGTGTTGACCCGATGCCCTGACCTGACGCGTCGACTCTCAGTACAAAAGGTTTCTTGAGGTCAGGCAACCTCAAAATGGGGTATGCAGACAACTGTCCTTTCAAAGTGCTATACGCGTGTTCGCACTTTTGATCCCATATGACCTTATCAGGACAACCTTTCTTTGTGAGGTCAGTCAGAGGTGCCGTCAGTCCGTTGAAGTTCTGGATGTACTTCTGATAGTATGCACATAGCGATATGAAGGAACGTACGTCTTTCTTCGTTCGGGGTCTTTTTGCTGCCATTATTTTCTCCACGTTCTTCTTAATAGGCCAACTGCATCCGTGAGAAATAGTGTGCCCCAGGAAGTCTAACTGTTCAAACCCGATGAGACATTTGCTAGGTCTGGCTGTGAGACCCGTTTCCTGTAGTCTCCTGAGGAGCATAGCAACCGTAGCAATATGTTCTTCATAGGTTTCCGATGCAATTAAGATGTCATCCATGAAATTATGGATATGGGGACTTTGCAAAGGTTGTAGAAGCTTCCTCATCATCCTGGTGAACACTCCTGGTGCATTATGCAAACCGAACGGCATCACGTTAAATGTGTAATGTCCTTCACTAGTGCTGAAAGCTAACAAAGGTTTAATTTCCTCCTTGACTGGTATTTGATAATAACCTTTGCTGAGGTCAATCTTGGAGAAGATCTTTGCTTTGCTGAGCTTGGTGAACAACTCAGAAACAGTTTGGAGAGGTTCGGGCTGGAATTCCGTTACAGCGTTTAGCAACCTGTAATCAATGCACAGCCGAACTTCCTTATTGGGCTTCTGCAACAGCACTACACTCGAGCTGTAAGGAGATGTAGACTCACTGATAATTCCTGCCTGACGCAGCTTGTCTATTTCTCCGCGAAGTGCATCAGCTTTAGCGTACGGGATGGGGTAAACTCTGGTTTGAACAGGGGTCTCGTTTGTTAATTTCATATCAAATTCAATGAGATTTGTTCGACCAGGTACATCCGTTAAGACTGCACTGTACTGTTTTAGTAGAGCCCTGGTTTCTGTTTGTTGTTCTGGTGAGAGATTGTCGCCGAACTTGACATCTTTAAAGGATTCTGTGGGTTGCAATGGATACTCCATGCAACCATCATCATCTTCCTCGTCTTCCGTTGCTATGGCGACAGCCAGGAGATGCTCGGAGGATGGCACCGGTCTTTCCAAATATTTCTTTAGCAGATTTATGTGGAAGACCTTCTCCTTTCCTTTGATGGAGATCTTGTAGTTGGTACGTGAGATCTTTTTAAGGACGGTAAACGGTCCTTGCCATCCGATGCGAAGTTTATTGCTTCCGGTTGGAAGTAGCAATAGGACTTTCTCCCCTGGTTGTAGTTCTCTCTCTTTTGCAGCTTTGTTGTATCTTTTAGTAATTTTAGCGCGGGCTTTCTTAAGGTTGGTAGTAGCTAGATCCCATCCTAGCTTTAGCCTTTCCTTAAGCTCAGATACATACTTGCTTGCAGAGACGACTGTCTCGTCAGCCTTCTGGTCTGTCAGGGACCGAAGTAAGGCTTCTAGTGGCCCCTTAATAGGTCTGCCAAATAAAAGTGTAGCTGGCGCAAAACCCGTAGACGCTTGGGGTACCTCTCGGTAGGCGAATAAGGCAGCCGATATATATTGGTCCCAGTCTTCCGGTTTCTCCTGACCCAGCTTACGTAACATCATGGTGAGGGTACCGTTAAAACGTTCCACGAGCCCATTTCCGGCCGGATGGTAGGGACTTGTGTGGATATGTTTGGCCCTCAAGATCTTAAAGATCTCCTCCATTAACAGGCTACGGAATTGGGATCCATTGTCCGTCAAAACTTGTTGAGGGAATCCCAACCGTGTAAAAATTTGCACAAGGGCTTCTGCGACATGCTTGGAATTAGTGCATGGTAGCGGTACGGCTTCGGCCCACATAGTGCAAGTGTCAACTAAGGTCAGGATGAACCTGTTCCTTCTTTTGGTCTTTTCCAGAGGACCAATAATGTCGACAGCAACCCGTTCAAATGGAGTCCCTACTATTGGCATTTGCCCCATAGGTACTGGGGGTGTCAAGTGCTTGGGTGCTACCCGTTGGCACTGGGCGCAGGATTTCACATACCTGACAATGTCAGAGTTCATTCCTGGCCACCAATAGTGGTTTTTTATTCGCTGAATAGTGGCGTTTTGTCCCATATGTCCGCTAAAGGGAAGAGAGTGCCCCATTTCTAAGATCTGGTTTCTGTACTGCGTCGGTACTAGGAGCTGGTTATTCCCCGTGTCCGGGTTGCCCGTTCTACGATACAATACACCATCCTTAGAAAAGATGTCTCCGTTGTGTCTGGGGTCCTTAGCCATGGGCAGTTTTTTAAAGCAGGGCGCCAGAGTAGGGTCCTTTTGTTGCGCCTCCTTCAGTTCATTCGGCAACAAGTTTGGCGCAGGCTCCCTCTCCTTCTTGGCTTGCCCTCTTGTGGTTACCGCTGCCACAATCGGCTCCTTAGGTCTCCCAATGAACACATATCTACATCCCAGGATAACTGGGTAGATCGGATCATCCATTATGGCCGCTTTAATAACTCCTCTGACAAAGTCAGAGTGTATTTCTACCAGTGCGATAGGAAGCGTCCTGGGTGCGTCACTCCTGAAAACTCCACTAAGTTTGACGGTTTCCTCTGTCTCCTGACCTGGTTTGACTAGGTGTCTAGCAACAATACAACTAAAACTTAATCCAGTGTCAAAGAGACAAGTAGTTGAGGTACCATTCAAAATTACAGTTCCTCGAGTTGAGGGTCGGTCCCCCTCAGGTTGAGAATCACTGACATTGACTCTACCTTTCGAGGCTGTATGCAAACATCCAATGCGGTTTGCACCGGTTTGTTTGCCCTGATCAGACGTTCCTGGTGTAGGGGTCTTCCCTTTTCCTTGACCTTGGTGGCCGCGCTGCCACGTAGGCTTGTTGGGTTGATCAGAATTGTTGTTGGGGGGGTATCGGGTTTTGTAGAATTTCGATTTTTCCTGGGGAGGTTTCTGGGTATTGTTATCTCGTTGGTTATAATGTTGAGAGGAAGTGGAAGAATAGGATGCCTGCTCTAGATTCTGTTTTCGAGATGGCTCATCGGTGGGTTTACGTTTAGTGCTGGGAAGTTCGGCCATTGCATTGCTATAGCGTTCGGCTTTATTGAGTATGTCTTCAAGCCTGACTGCCCCCTGTTCAGCCAAAAATCTACGAGTTTCATTCGACAAAGTGGATTTTATCTGCTCCACAAGAACAAGTTCGAGGAGTCCCTCATATGAAAGAGGTAGGTCAGATAATTCAATGCACTTTGTCAGATAACCCGTGAGACGTGAAGAGAACTGGGGAAATGTTTCCGTGCTCTCTTTTCGGCTGTTTCTGAACAACTGCAGAAACTTTCGGGCAGTCATCTCAAACTGCTGTAGTAAGGCCTTCTTCAACAGGTCATAATCATGTTGATTCGGTCCCAGCTTTGTGTACACGTCATAAGCATTGCCTTTCAGTGACGTTGAAAGTTTGAGCGCCCAGCGGGTACTCTCTAACCCATAAAGATTCGCGAGTCTCTCGAATTTTTCTAGGTAGCTGTCAATTTTTTCGTTAGGGCTAGGAAAAGATTCTAAAGAAAACGACATAGCAGTTAATTGGGCAGACTGAGTGCTGGAGAGATCCATTGTTTGAGACTGGGGCGAAGACGGCTCTCCATTATTTGAAGTAGAGGCACTCCGACTCTCTAAAGCCTTGAGCGCTAATTCATGCTGTCTTTCCTTGTCTCTCTCTTCGCGTTGTCTCTCCTTCTCTCTTTCCCTGCGGGCGTCCATCTCTGCCTCAATTTTCTTCTGCTCCAATTGACGATCGTCCGCTTCTTTCTTCCTAGCTTCTGCCCTCTCTTCCTCCGCGTCATACCTTTGAAGTTCCTGGTTGATAAACAGATTCGCAGCTTCTGTGTCTAGTCCTGAGTCCTTGGCCTCTTGCCTCAAAAGGGATCTTATCCTAATTCTCTCTGCCATTGTCAAAGAACTGGATGCTTCTAAGACTAGAGAATAGTAAGATGGAACAAGAAGGGGAAAACTCAAAGCCGCTACGAAAAAAACCAAAGTAAAAAAAATTTACTAGAGTTACCTCCTACCTGTACTGTGCAAACTTATCGCTGCTATTATCTGGCAATTAAGGCTCTAAACGCAAGCGACTATGCCACTAAATGGTAAGTTACACTGGAAAAGAATCTACTTTTACTAACAGTAGAGAAAAATTTAAATTAAAACAATTTAAAAGGAAAAAAAAAAATTTTTCCCCTAAATTTTAAATCTCTGACAACAAACTCCGTCCCTAAAGTCAATTATTGAGATGAGACGTTGTTAACTTAATTTTTAAAAATCAGAACAATCCGTCTTTAGCTAAGCTCAACTCTTTTTAACTTCAAAAACCTTAGTGACTGTAAAACAATCACGCAATCCCAGCAACTCTTATAAAGAAAGAAATTGAATTATCTCCGCCAGAGGATAATTAAAATAGCAAATATTTTTGTTTATCTGTACTTTCTACTGCTGTGGAGAGAAAACAACCTGTAAATATGCTGTGTGGACAACCCAAATACTTAAAGAACGTTTGTCTAGGGGTGTAATTATTTATTTATTTCCCTAATTCACAAAGACAAATCATTCACACTCTACCTAGTTAGACCCAGACTAAATCAGACTCAAAATATCTTTAACCCGGCTATGCGATTGCCTCAAATGTAGCTCAAGATCCCAGAACCAGCCCACAAATATGTGTGCATCAAATGTATCTCAAAATAATCCCGGCGAGCCAGCCAAATATTGTCGTAAATTTATTTTGAGAGAAAAGAGTCGTAGAAATAGTGGTCCGGTTTAGAGTGGAAAATGATGATGGAAAGCTCAGTGATAGAAAATGTAGATATTAAATAGTTGCTTCACAGCGTGCTGGAGGAGAGTAAAGACAGACTTATTTACGACAAATCGCTTCTCTCAATCTTCTCTTCCGCTCTCCTGGTCAAACAATTATTTGCCAGTTTTCCAGACTCGCATCTGCGCGCACACCGATTTGGTGTTTTTCACACACACAGACGATGTAGATACAAACTATATTAAACGAATAGGGGAAATGTTGGGCTTTGGGTATATCCAACACACAGCACTAAATGAGTTTATGTGATTTTATTCACTTTAAACATCAATCACTAACAAATATCAGGTATTACATAAATTATCATAAGTACACAAATGCAAATAACAAATTTGGGAGGGGTGAAGAAGATTGGTATCGACTAAGCCCTTCCCGCTTATTAGACAAAGATAAACCCAGTCCAGAGATAGATAATATCAGGAACATAGGTACGTTAACCTAACAGTGAAGTTAATTACTCTGAAAGAGGTGTTACAAAGTTAGGTATAGGTGATAGAAAAAAAACCTGTTCTTCCCAGCTGTTCTTCCCTTTACTAAGCAAATGGAAAGGAGGGGGTTTTTAAACAGAGTTAACCAATTAGCAACTCCCCCTTAAAGGAACAATGCAGGGAATACAGAAAAATTATATTACTAGGCAAGAAAGTTAACAACAGGTTTACAAAAGAAAACGATTAAATTTCCTGTCATTCATACACACGCGTGAGGATCCACACTCATATACTCACACACTTACCGAATGCAGCCTCAGACGATCCATAAAAAGTATATAAAAACAGCAAGTACTCTTTTGACATATGAACTGTCTAGTCCTTCGATGTCCCGCCCCAGATGTTTGCGAGGGTTTGTTGGTAACAAATATTCTCACTTATCGCAAGACTTGAAGACTAAGAGTTCTCGTGTTTTTATTATATATAAAAAGGAGTCTATGGGATGGCACTAACACAGTTCGGCACAGGGGTGAAAATGAAGTGGTCTCTTTTAATCCTCCGCTATGGTAAAATTCCTTCAATGCGTGATGATAGTTTTATTAAATCCAATTGAGGAAAAACTAGGCTCAGTCACAGTCAGGAAAATATGTACTCTCTCACAGTAAACAGTAAATATGATATCGCTACTGGCGATGATTACCTTCCAGTTTATCTTACAGGTTTGTAAGGGTAATTTGATGATTATTCTTTAAAAATGTTCTTGGGTGGGCTTTATTTCATTTAATTCTGACAGCTAGGTCGCAAAAGACCGCCACAAGATTATATTTTAAAAGAAATGTTTCTTCAATATGACTGGAAGTTTATAGGATGATTTCTTTATTTCTTTCTTTATTTAGCTGGGACCGCAGGTTACGATCACTCTGTGTGAAAGAAAAAAAGACATGTAACATACCGAAAAATCAAGCGCGATAAATTTCCCGTTAAGCCTATAATACACTCGAGTATTTAATTATGTATTTAATAAACACTGCGCGAATTCTAGTGGTTAAAACACACATCTATAAAACTAGGACTTAACTGAATTTATTAATTATAAATTCCTTCGCGACTTTAAAAGTTAATTTAAGCATCTATTATCTTTTGAAATAATATAATAGATAGATCATTATATTTACAACTGGAACTATTGAGATGGTTTAATTTAATAGATTTAAATTAACACAAAATCCATTGAAATAGAATGACTGAACTAGACCACTGATCACTTTACACAATATATATTACCGCTTTGCACAGAATAGAAATCACTGCAAATATATATATAAAATCCAGGGGAAAATCTATAACAAGATTTCAATAAAGCTAGTGCTTCTGTAAAGGTCTGGCCAGCGAGTGATAACGTGTCTAGTCTTCATGGTCTATTTAGCTAAAATGGAATGTAAGTTGAGTGGGACATGATAAACTTGACAGCTTATTTGATCTCACGAACTTTTGGGGATCTGACCGCCAAATCAAGGGAAGAAACCGCCCCCTGGTCTTCGTATCTGCTCGCTGCTGCCCGTTTCGCTTTCCCCATTCGCTCGGTTCTGCGATTGACACCGAGACGCGAAATTAGCGGCAAGCAACTGCGTCTCGTATCAGGGACCACTACTGTCTTTGATAACGCCGATAGTCTCCCCTGAAATCCCTCAGTCTGTCTCTTTGATCTCGTCGCTGTATCTGTTTGATTCTGGCGACGCCTCCCACTGGCCAAGTTAATTAAAATAACTGCCTATGATTGTTCAAGAGATGTTAGTGGGCGTGATTTAATCTCTCCTTAAATCAATGCGATGACCAGAATCAACGATAGGTAAACTTTCCGCATATCAATCAGCAAACGTGTTTGCCCTCTGTGGAACAGTTTCATAGCTAATGAATCCACGTGAAAGAAGTCCCGTTATACAAGAATTACAACAGAGTTCAGGGTCAGCCGAGTTCGTCCATCACACTCGTCAAAGCATACCATCATGATGATTCCACTAGTGTATTTCTTCTGATTTTCTCAGTATTATTCTTGAATTTCAAGTCCTGAAATTGTCTAGTCATTTAAGGGTCGTATAATTCTCACCTCAGGCGACCTATTACTCTTAAAGGTCCTACAGGCAGCATGGTGCAACAAGACCATACCAAAGGATTAGGAGATTGCCATCATAACACCAATTTTCAAAAAGGGTGACAATCGACAATGTGGAAACCATAGAGGCATATCCCTTCTCAGTGTCCCTGGTAAAATCTACTCTAGAATCCTAGAGCAGAGACTCCGACGCCTAGCTGAGCCACAATTGGATGAGGTCCAGTGCGGATTCCGAGCAAACCGAAGTACTCAAGACCTAATCTTCACACTCAGACAGCTGAGTGAAAAGGCCCTTGAGTATAAGAGTGAGATCCATCTTTGTTTCATAGATCTGGAAAAGGCGTTTGACAGGGTCCCCTGGAGCAAACTTTGGGACTGTTTGGCAAGGAAGAATATTCCAGCACCTCTGATTCATGCTATACAGAGCTTCTACAAGTCTTGCAGAAATTATGTGAGGACAGCAAACCATAAGTCAGAAGAGTTCAGGACCACCACTGGTGTAAGACAAGGTGATATCCTATCACCTTACCTCTTCATACTCCTTATGGATGATGTCATCAAGGCATGTAAGGAGAGAACAAGAAAGTATTCAGTGGGGTACTGGAAGATGAGACAGGTCTATATTTCGGAGCTGGCATTTGCTGATGATGTTGCCCTGATTGCTAAATCAGAGGCACATCTCCAATCCAACCTGCAAGTCTGGAAGGAAGAGCTGGAGAAGAGAGGGATGGTCATAAGCAGCTCTAAAACAAAATCCATGGTGATATCACGAGAAGAAAGAAAACATCAGATTAAGTTGGGAGAACAGGTCCTGGAGCAGGTCGACCACTTTAAATATCTCGGAGCTATTATAGACCGAAAGGGAGGCATCAAAGAAGAGTTGGCCACTCGAAAAGCAGCGGCTGGGAGACTTTTTCAGGCCATAAATCGTGGATTCCTCAGCAAGAAAGAGGTTGGTAAGAAAACGAAGATGGCTGTATGCCGCTCCACCTATGTCCCAGTCTTGACATATGGATGCGAGTCGTGGGCAATGACTACAACCCACAAAAGCCAGATCCAAACCTCAGAAATGAGGTATCTGAGGAAAGTGGTTGAAGTAACAAGAAGAGACATGGTCCGCAACCAGACGATCCGTCAAGGCCTAAAATCCCATCCGCTGCAGACCCAAATAGAACAGTCCCAACTAAGATGGTTTGGCCATGTCTGCAGAATGGGAGAAGATCGGCTACCACGACAAGCATGGGAAACAAAGAGCCAGGGATCCAGACCTCCAGGACGACCCAGAGTCCGCTGGGAGGACAACATTAGACAATCTTTGAAGGACCGAGGACTAGAATGGAACCAGGCCAGGAAGAAGACAGCTGATAGAATGGTCTGGCGCTCTCTCTTCCAAACCTCTACACCTCACGGTAGAAGGGGAACGACTAAGTAAGTAAGTAAGTAAGTAAGTATAATTCTCACCCTAAAAAATGTTAACCAAAGGGCTGTGGTGAAATCATGATTGCCATTTTTAAAAAACAGGCAGTGGCTTAATCTGCTCAAAGACATACATGATGTCAAATGATAACTACAGTTTGTCATTAAAAGAAGGGTAATAAAATGACTGGTGATAATACGTTACAGGACATAGCTGGAGTGGTGACCTTGTCAGTATCTTCTTCTTCTTCCTCGTTCGCCCTGAAAAGGACGGTGGTTGCGTTGTGTCTGTTTGCGCCTAAGCTGTGATATCTGCACCTTTCGGTCGACACATCCGACTTCTGCACGGCATTTTTTAGGGACCGGGTTTGCCTTCCCATTTCGATCCGTACTCGCTTAGCCAGACTGCACTGCTGCAGACTGTTTCCAGGACCACCACGTGGAGGTGGAGTATGGTCTTGACCAGCTCTGGTTCGCTGGTCCTGATGCAAGCAGTACAGCTATGGGTCGCTGACTGCATTCACTATTGCTGCATCTTGGGGTCCCACCTTGTCAATATGAAAGAAAAAAAACAAAAAGACAAAAAAATGAATGTGAAACAAGCAGAAGATTATCTTCCTTGAACCATACAGAGAAAATGTATGCATATAAGCTACTCAAATGGCCCTGAAGAATCACATTGTTCTTGAAACCATAAGATATCACCTGGAGATGATCGTGTTAATTTCCTGTAGTACTTTCATTATCTTTTCACTAAAATCCTGGAACCTGGGAGAATGAAGCTGCTGATCGCACCAAGTAGCAATGCTCCCTGGGGCATCACCTCAGACTAGGAAAAAGAAGCTCTTACAACAACCAGAAGAGAAAAGAACATGACAACAGGAACACCAGAAGAAAAAAAAAAAAGCAGCATTGGGCTATCCCCTCAAGGGCGCATCATTCCCATAGTCAGTTATGATTGAGGGAGGCTACTACTTTTTCACTCTCTATTACTGTATCAAATATTTCTAGTGTCTGGTGTGCCTTCAAAGTATTTTATATGTTTGTCCTAGTATTTTTCTTCTATCTGTTTCTTGTTAATTAATGACTGTCCGTATAGTTCCCCTGGGTCTCTCAAGAAATAATAAGACTATTGCTCCCTCAAGCTTGTTGTTCAAGGTGACTAATATAAAGCTGCACATCAGGCTGGCAACCTCATCATGTAAAATGAATCACCACAGAAACCATAACTGCAAGAGCCTGTGAACCCTTTGGTGCAAGCTTCCTGCAAGCGGAAGAGCTGAACTGGTGGCTGCATGTTCCATAAGGAGTGAAAAGGGAAATTATGATAATGATGAATCACTGACAGTTAATGCTGTACAGTCTCAACAGTTGCTACACTGTTCTAACTGTTGGGGGTCGGAGTGGCTAGAGGTATGGTGTCCGTCTCTAATTCTAAAGGTGCCACGTACGCTCCCAATACAGGGAATATAATTGATGGATATTTTTTTTCTGAAATACTCTCCTCCTGGGTAGTGAGATCGGATGCCTAGCCTTCTCGGATAAGGGCGAAAAAATAGGTCCCGCATGCAACTTGCGCATGTTACAAATCCCTCGGCAGTTGGACATCATAAAGAGTAGGCCATACAGTCGTTGCCCTGACAACATTTAAAAAAAATAGGAAAACCTACACACTACAAAAATATTTATAGAATGTGTGATTCCTGTATACACACATTGGGATCCTCGTAGGCGCTACAAAGTTCGAGCACTGTGCTGAGATTCTTCTTGTGTGATCTAAAGGAGGATATCGGAGCACTGATTGAATTGTTCGTGTGCAATAAAGATGGCCCTTAAAATCAAACCAACATGATGACATTGCCAGCCCTCTGCACAACCTCATGTTTATCTCCTCATACGTCATACCTGATGAAAGGATCCTGTTACACGCCCATTGAGGCATATTGGGAATATAGTGTTAGGCCCATATTTTCTTGACCATCGGCACACTAAGGGTGATGTGGTCAGCATCATGCCGACCGCCTTAACCTTCCCAGAGTTGCTCTGGTACCCAATTTTTTAGGCTGGGGCGACCCCGGAGCCGTTTGCGGTCTAAAAAATCCCACCTCAACTGGGGATCGAACCATGGACCACAGAGCTAGGAAGCCAGTGCACTAACAACTGCGCTACTGCTATACCTGATGAAGCAGTAGTCACATGCTGTCTGTGTCTCCACAGAGACTCTTGGGAACTCCACAGGTCAAATGAGCATATAACAACTATTAAATTCCAATCATGCAGATCTGACATTATGGCTTTTTTTCCCCTAAAGTAATACAGGTCATATCCTTGAATCCGAACACCCGAAATATTCCAAAAATCAGATTTTTTTGGGGGCCGACTTTTGAACATATTTTGAGTGACTAGGGATACGCTTGCTGATTTTTGGGCTACTTTGGGCAAAATCCAATTTCCGTAACATGGCTGTCTCCAAGCATTTCGGATTCAAGGATATGGACCTGTATTAGAGAAATTGTCACAGCAACCCTCTTTCAAGTTACAATGAATCAAAATGATAATAATGATCACTTACTTCCAAATTAATTAAGGCAAGTCCCTCCACGTGGCTACATCCTTCAATGGAAGATTGCCAGCTGGGAACCAGGTAATGAATTACACTATCTAGCAACCACATGAACCTGGCAATAAAAATATTGCCATGCTAATAAGCCTGATTTTAATCAAATGTAAAGAACGAACAAACTTTATTTTCAAAGGGTTAAGAATTGGGTGCGCAGGCCTGTCTAACATTCTGTCCTTCCCGTCTCATTTATCTTGCATACTATATCCTTTCATTACCACATGTTACTTCAAGCAGTAATTTAAAGGCATGCAATATTATAAAGCTAATATAACAGCATACATTCACAGTATGCAATCATAATCAAAATTAAGTATGTTTTGTTTTTTTAAACAAGCTAGAAAGTAATGAAAAGACAAACAAACAACAGAAGCAAAAAAAATAATAAAAAACATAAATAAAATAAATAAAGTAAAATAAAAATAAACAAAAACAAAAAACAAATCCAAAATATCCATACAGTAAATCAATAATTCGAACATAATCAGATTAGGGTGGCATGGTATCAGACCTCATGAAGTATTTGAACAGTCTGCTACTGAATGAGGTGAGACTTGGTGTGTGTTTCTTTGCCCTCCTTAACTCAAGAGCAGAATCAGTAAGAGAGATAGTTAGACAGAACTTTATTTTAAAAGGGTTGAGAAAGAGGTGGACATATGAACATGCAACATTCACCATCATCATCCTTTAAGCCCCATGCAGAGTACAGGTCACACTAAGCTCTCCTGTCCTGTGTCAACCAGTACAAACTTCATGTATTCTTCATCTTTATAAAATCTGAATCCAGTTTCCTTCTCCGTGTGTCTTTTAGGTCTCCCTCTCTGTGTGTCTTTTAGGTCTCCTTCTCCATGTGTCTTTTAGGTCTCCTTCTCCATGTGTCTTTTAGGTCTCCTTCTCCCTGTGTCTTTTAGGTCTCCTTCTCCATGTGTCTTTTAGGTCTCCCTCTCCATGTCTTTTAGGTCTCCTTCTCCCTGTGTCTTTTAGGTCTCCCTCTCTGTGTGTCTTTTAGGTCTCCCTCTCTGTGTCTTTTAGGTCTCCCTCTCTGTGTGTCTTTTAGGTCTCCTCCATGTGTCTTTCAGGTCTCCCTCTCCATGTCTTTTAGATCTCCCTCTCTGTGTGTCTTTTAGGTCTCATCCGTGTGTCTTTCAGGTCTCCCTCTCCATGTCTTTTAGATCTCCCTCTCTGTGTGTCTTTTAGGTCTCCTCCGTGTGTCTTTCAGGTCTCCCTCTCCATGTCTTTTAGGTCTCCCTCTCCGTGTGTCTTTTAGGTCTCCTTCTCCATGTCTTTTAGGTCTCCTTCTCCATGTGTCTTTTAGGTCTACCTCTCCATGTCTTTTAGGTCTCCCTCTCCATGTGTCTTTTAGGTCTCCCTCTCCATGTCTTTTAGGTCTCCCTCTCCATGTCTTTTAGGTCTCCCCCTCCATGTGTCTTTTAGGTCTCCCTCTCCGTGTGTCTTTTAGGTCTCCATACATTTGTCTAACCCTGGTGATTCCAGAACAAGGACTGCACTGTAAAGCTCTCCGCAGGTTTCCTCAATGCGTGACATGTCCTGCTTCTACATCTTGTCCTCACCTCTTGCTTCACTGGTATTTGTTCTGGTACTTTACATCAGTTTCACACTGATCCTTTCATAACATTTTTATCTTGTTCTGTGCTAGCACCCATTTATGAAAGCCTCCAACTGTCTCAGCAATCACCGTCACTCGTCACCCTTTAACTTCCAATTGAATACGGGCTATGGTTCAATTATTTTTTATAAATCCAGCTACTTTCGTTTAAATTCAGAATATTAATGTACCCAGCAACAAGGTGTTGTTTATCTAGTTTCTCGAGTTGGTGTTTTAGAAAGGGATATTTACAAAATTGTCATGATGCCTAATTCTTCTGAGAATACTGAAAGTGCAATTTGAATAGTGTACCTTTTTCATTACTTAGCTGCCCCATTTAAACATAGTATAAATCAACTTCTGTGCATGTCTGATGCAAGCTGAATAAACCTCAGAAACAAAGTCAAAACAAAGATAATTAACTGGCATAGTATTACATTAAATGCTTTTATGTCATCAAGGCATGTGCGGAGAGGACAAGAAAGTATTCAGTGGTGTACTGGAAGATGAGACAGGTCTGTATTTCAGAGTGGCATTTGCTGATGATGTTGCCCTGATTGCTAAATCAGAGGCACATCTTCAATCAAACCTGCAAGTCTGGAAGGAAGAGCTGGAGAAGAGGGATGGTCATAAGCAACTCTAAAACAAACACCATGGTGATATCACCAGAGGAAAGAAGGCATCAGATTAAGCTGGGAGAACAGGTCCTGGAGCAGGTCAACCAGTTTAAATACCTAGGAGCTGTCATAGACTGGCAGGGAGGCATCAAAGAAGAGTTGGCTACCCAAAGAGCAGCAGCTGGGAGACTTCTTTCAGGCCATAAATCAAGGATTCCTTAGCAAAAGAGAAGTTGGCAAGAAGATGGCTGTATACCGTTCCTCCTATGTCCTAGTCTTGATGTATGGATATGAGTCGTGGGCAATGACTACAACCCACAAAAGCCACATCCAAACCTCAGAAATAAAGTATCTGAGGAAGGTGGTTGAAGTAACAAGAAGAGACATGGTCCACAACCAGATGATATGTCAAGGCCTAAAAACCCAACCCCTGCAGACCCAAGTAGAACAGTCCCGACTAAGATGGTTAGGCCATGTCTACAGAATGGGAGAAGATCGGCTGCCATGACAAGCATGGGAAACTAAGAGCCAGGGATCCAGACCTCCAGGACGACCCAGAGTCCGCTGGGAGGACAACATCAGACAATCTTTGAAGGACCGAGAACTAGAATGGAATCAAGCCAGGAGGAAGACAGACACTAAGATAGTATGGCACTCACTCTTCCAAACCGCTACACCTCATGGTACAAGAGGAACGACTAAGTAAGTAAAAACAAAGAGAATTAACTGGCACAGTATTACATAAAATACTTTCGTCACATAAACATTACAGCTCAGCATGAGATCAGGTCTGTTCAATATATGATTTCATAACATGCAGCAATTTTTTTACTGTCTCTTGTAACGCTAGCTCACTGGCCACTTTAAAAAATAAAATTCTCAAATGGCTGTTAATGCCCCTTGTTTGGGCATTTGTTTCATGTATTTCCAACTCATACAAGTGAGGATATAACAATTGTCAAATAGGAAATGACTTTTCAGCCACCCTGTAAATATAGGCCTTCCAATCAGTAATCTGGACACAAATACAGGTGTTTATAAAACACAGTAGATCAAACAAACTACCTTTGTAACACCATTGACCGCCTGTAGATTACAGAAGGGCTGTATGACTGCAGTAATGGGTATCGAACTAAACGATCGCCGGAGAAGAAATCTTGATCAAATCCCAGACTTCGCTCTTCTAAACAAGTGAGCTTTATGCCCCTTATACGGGTGTCAATGCCATGAGCTGATGGAGATAGAACATAAAAGTGCAATAAGATGATAAGCAGCATTGCAGTAAGACGTGGTCAAAGGTTGCTTTATGAACACGCATTATCTTTTTCAATATTTTCTTATAAACCTACCCAGCATAGAACGCAAGTACAGTGTCACATTATGGTCTCCATGGTGTACCAAAATAGCAATGTAAGGTAAAGGATCCCGTTACACGCCCACTGAGGCATATTGGGAATATGGTGTTAGGCCCATATTTTCTTGACCATCGGCACACTAGGGGTGATGTGGTCAGCATCACACCGGCTGCCTTAACGAATTCATGAGGCTGGGTCAACCAAAAAAATCCCACCTCAACTGGGGATTGAACCAAAGACCACCAAGCTAGGAAGACAGTGCACTAACCACATTATGGGCTCAATGGTGTACCAAAAAAAACAATGTAATTCATGAAATTCATGTGCAATTTGTTGTAATTGACCATTTATTTGTTCAAATTAAGTGTACAAAGTGAAGCCAGCCTGTGCTGATGTGATTATTCACTGCAAGCAGAATGCCTTCCTAAAGTTCCAGTGTGTCCATAGCATGGCATGCAAGGCTGTGGTATGGCTAACATTACATACGCGAAGTTAAAAACAATTTTGCTGAATAACTTCCAAAAAAAGATTATTTTATGTTTCTACCATCCGTCTCAATTTCTAAAGGTACCGGGTTTGATTCCCAGTAGAGGGAATATAATTTATGGACATTTTTTTTCAGAACCAGTGGTCCTAATGATGTCATACCTCCCCCTCAATTTTCATGGGTAGTGAGATTGGATGCCTAGCATTCTCAGATAAGGGTGAAAAAATAGGAGGTCCCGTGTGCAAGTTATGCACATTAAAAATCCCACAGCAGTTGGAAATCGTAAAGAGTAGGCCATAAGGCCACTGCCATGGCAAAATTTAAAAATTAGAAACCTACCCACCAAATATATTTATAGAATGTGTGATTCCTATATACACACTTTGGGATTCTCGCCGGAGCTATGGAGTTCGTGCGCTGTGCTGAGATCCTCCTTGTGTGATCTAAGGGAGGAGATTGGAGCACTGATGGAGTTGTCCGTGTGCAATGAAGATAGTCCTTAAAAACCAAATCAAACCATCTAGATGTTACAAAATCATTACTAGGAAGTTGAGATACCAGTGATTTTTAAGACGAAACTTTAAAAAAAAATTTAGACACATAATCATAAATAAATACTGCACACATTTGTGTTTGCAAAAATATATGGACAACTCTTTCCAAAATTTCCTCCCTTTTGGCTCCCAAACATCACCTAGTCGGCACCCCAGCTAGATTTCATTCAGTGTTTTTTTTACAGGATGGTTCATGCAGAATGAAACTTAAAGATTTAACCACAGATCTAGTGACTGAATGAAATGTGATAATGCTGAATGGATGCATATCCAAGCTGAATAAAGTGCCATCATATCAAGTGCAAAAAATAAGAGTGTGCTTTGTTAGGTACATCCGAAGGCAGCACTGCATGTTGTCATTGGTGCATCTCGGTGTAAGACATTGTGCATGACCCTTTGTGATGATCCAAAGTTTCTTCAAGGACTGAATAATTTCCAACATCATGTGACCATCATGCCTGCCAGCCATAACCCATTCATATTTTACTTTGGGGAGGGCTGGAAATCTTCAGGAACTCTTTTTCAACGGAAGCAAGAAAGAGTGTTATATTGAGCCAATGCTAATATATTGAAGTGAGTCATGGATAATTAATAAACAAGGCTCTGGAATCCACAGAGATGTGGTTTTATAGAAGAATGTTAAGAATACAATAGACAGCTGAAAAGAATAATGAAGATGTTTTGAAAAAAAGTCTATGTGCACAGGAAGCTTGCTGCTCATGTTAGAAAGAGGTAATCCACTTTCTTTGGACATATTTTTAGAAAAATAAAGCTGGAATATACTTTGACAACAGGACAGATTGAAGGAAAAAGAGATCTTCTTCTTCTTCTTCTTGCGATCGCATCTTTGATGATTACACCGTCAGACGAGTTCTCATGATGAATTCGACTGTTGTTTGAAGTTCCTCTTTAACTCCATATAGCTTTGAGTTTAGTGTTGAGTCATTGGGCCAGTATATCTTTCTTAACTGGTCATACAGCCGGAAGGTGAAAATACAGCTCAGAACAACTCAAATCAACAGCCGTACATGCAAAGGTAATGTTACTTCGTTACCGAAATGATAGCAGCTGATTTTGAAAAGCAGTAAAACAGTCATTTTAGTGGGCTATTGTAATCAGTATAGCTGCTTTCTGTTTGTTTTTGAAAAAAAAGAAACAAATATTTCACCATTCAAACAGTTAACAAAGAACTCACGGCACCAGGAAATAAATATAAAGGAGGTCGGACATAACCTGTGAATCAGCTGATTTTTCTGACCTCATTTGCCCTAAGTCTCTACTTTTTAAAATTATTAATTACATCATATGACTTTATGATTGACAGTATTCCTTTGTACGGAAAATGTAATATGTGTCAATTTTCCTGTGTACACTAAATTGTAACTTTGAATTCTATTGTTGATCTGTAAACATTAATTTTAAATTGTTCTTCTTGCAGATGTTTTGGTTATGATGGACTTGATGAAGGCCCACCTTCCAAGCCTCCACCCTTTTTGCCTGAGAGGGTTCCAGGTCTGCAACTGTCAGAGGTGAGGACCAGAGAAAATATGAAGCAGTTTTTGAGGCCCATTGACTTCTTCAGACTGTATTTCATTGCTGACATTGTTGGTTACCTGTGTCAGTTTACAAATGAATATGCACAGCAGCATGGACCTAACAAGCCTACTGTCTTTACTGGATGGTGTGATGTTACTCCATTGGAGTTTTATCATGTTTGTGCTTAGCTAATGTATGCTGGTCTTGTACCAGCCCCAAGTATTGATTGCCTCTGGTCAAGAAAAAGTCTTTACAATGGACTGTGGGCCAGGGCATTTATGTTTAGAAACAGATTCAAAGCAATAATGAGTTTTTTAAAAGTTCCAGACCCAAAGACTGAAGACCCTCAAGATAAGCTATGTAAAGTGAGAATGTTGTTAATATATATTAGAATGAAGTGCAAAAAGCTATACCAACCTGATCAAAATGTTTCTGTTGATGAGAGAATGGTTAGAAATAAAGGGCGTTATTCTTTTTGACAGTATATTAGTCAAGCCAACAAAATGGGGGATGAAGTTATGGGTTCTTCCTGATGCTGTTAGTGGATATACTTATGACTTTGTTTATTTAGGTAGGAACAGTACAAATGGATCATTTGGTTTAGCTTATACTGTAGTTATGAATTTTATGAAATCTTTGGTGAGACAAGGATATAGGGTTTATTTTGATAATTTTTATACATTCATTCAGTTACTGAAGGACCTATGGAAGTTAGGGATTGGAGCTTGAGGCACATTTCTTAGAAACAGAAAGGGGTTTCCAGCTGCACTTTCAAATATAAAGGAATTTGAAAAAAATTCAGAGGTGCAATAAGGTGGGTTAGAGATGAAGAATTACTAGCACTGCAGTGGAGAGATAACAAAACTATAACACTGGTTTCAAGCATTCACAATGCAAATGGCCATAGGTTCGCTAAGCTTAGAACTAAGGTTAATGGGAATTTTCAAGAACTTAAGGTTAAACAGCCAAATCTTGTAAGGGATTACAATATATACATGAAAGGAGTGGACAAGAGTGACCAGCTGATTAACAAGTACAATGTTTTGAGAAAGACCAATAAATATTGGAAAACTCTTTTTTTTCACTTTCTGGATATTGATAGGTAAATGCTTACATTTTATTTCAAGACAGGCTGAAAAAACACCCAGATGTAGAAGAACCGAAAAGACCAGCTAGATAAGGTCAGCTAGATTTTACAGAAGAACTAATCAGGGAATTGGGGAACATAGGTTTGTATGATGATGTACCACTCGCTTCAAAGCCACTAGTTTGTTCTCTGCACACCATAGACCCCGAGTTTACAAAGACAAAAATAAATTGTAAGCTTTGCTATCAGACTGTAAAAATTGAAAGAAAAACAAAAGTTAAATGTAAAGTTTGTGATACTTTTTTATGTTTTCATGCAGGTAGGAATTGTCTGTCAGAATACCACAAGCCTTAGAAGGAAATATATAAAGATGTGCTGAGTCTTTATTATGTCACCCTCATAACTGATTTTACTTATGTGTTAGTGATCATACAGTGTTACACTAGAAATGTGTCTACTGAAGTCATATTTCATTAATTCAGCTAAGATGTTGCAGCTACTTATAATAACTGTAATGTATGCAGTGGAAGATTTTTTTTTTTTTTTTAAAGCCGTTATGTAAAATTTCAAAAAATTTCATAATTTTATTATTTAATGTTGAATTGTTTTAGAAATGTAACAGATGCAGAAATGGTCAGACTACTATAAAATATGACCGTTGTTAATTATTCTAATACTTTTTTTTGGGTCTTTGTGAAATATCATGTTTATAATTTGTGTGTATTTTTCCTGTTGACTTTCCTTCAATTTTTTCAAACTCACATCAATATAAATTTTAAAAATATTAATTTTACATCTAAATATGGTAGTCTGTTCAATTACAAACAATTTGATGCATAACACTCTTGGGTAGACTTCAAATTAAGATGTATCAAGGAACATTAAAATTCAGATATGTCAGTACGAGAAAATGATTCAAAATATCAGGTCTGAAAAGAGTTAAAGAGATCTTGAGAAACAAATGCTCCCAAACCACCAATGATGTACTGAAAGGCAACATTGCATACAAGATACCCCACTGACAACTTGCAGCGTTGCTTCAGAAATGGTAGGTGAATATGGTCACATCCCATATTGCGCATGGAGTTTTCAGCTAATATTTCTACATACATTTACAAGACTTGATCCTAATGGTGACAATAGAATAATGCTCAGTCAGATTTTCTAGCAGCTTGATTTCTGTGGGTGACTGTGTGGCCCTGGAAAACAAAAGAAAACTATTTTAATTCTGCCTTATGACTGATTAAGTACCAAAAAAATGATAAGCATGAAATTAACAGAAATATGTTTTTTTTTAAAAAAGTAACATTAAACTACATTAAGTTAGAATTGCGATGGGATGTACCATCTCTCCGATACTATTTGTGTTGGCCATGCAGGTAATCCTCAACGTGACTGAAGGATTTGCAACAGGTCATAAGCTCAGTGGAATGTGTCACATGCCACCGCTTAAAGCATTCATGGATGACACAACAATTCTGACAACAGATGAACACCAGGCCCACAGAATGTTAGCACGCCTGGATGAACTAGTCAGCTGGTGCAGAATGAGCTTCAAACCTCAGAAGTCTAGAAGCCTATCAGTCAGGAAAGGGAAAATATCTGAGGTCACATTCATGGTTTCAAACCAAAGAATCCCTACTGTCATTGAGGAAACTGTGAAAAGTCTTGGCAGGGTGTATGATGCCTCATTAAAAACAGACAATAGAAATGGCAGATAGAGGACTACAGATCACAGACCAAAGCAGACTCCTGGGAAAGTTCAAACTGTGGTGCCTTCAGTTCATGTTGATACCTAAATTGCTATGGCCACTGCTTATATATGAAATAAGCACCAGTACACTGGAAGCTATAGAGAAAAAGGTCAACAAGTCCATGAGGAAATGGCTAGGACTACCACCAGGTCTGTCAGACGTAGAACTGTACTGCAAGAAGGCAAAGCTTGTGCTTCCCTTCAAGTCAGTTGTTGAAAAATACAAAGTAGGAAAGGCAAGACTCACAATGATGCTGTGCGAGTCAGCAGATGACGTAGTTAAGTCCATTCAGCCCACACTGAAAACTGGAAAGAAGTGGAAAGTGGATGAAGCTGTTGGTGCTGCCCAAGAGTCACTCAAGCTGAGGGAGGTAATCGGATACACACAGATGAATAAAGGGGGATTTGTCCATGGTGACATCCACTGGTGGTCCAAGGCATCAAACAGGGAATGCAGAGATATGGTAATTCAGGAGATACGAGGAGCTGAGAATGATAAGAGGATGCTAAAAGCGGTGCAGCAGGTCCAACAAGGCCAATGGACTACATGGGAAGGAGCCCTGCAAAGATCCTTGACATGGAATGATATATGGCACATGGCACCTCTTAGACTCAGATTCATTATCAGATCAATGTATGACCTCCTGCCATCATCTGCAAACCTTGTGAGAAGGGGAAAGTCCGATGATGCTCAGTGCCCCCTGTGCCATGAGAGGCAGACACTTGAACATGTGCTCTCAGCTTGCAAGGTGTCATTAGGGTAAGGGCGATACACATGGCGCCACAACAAAGTACTAAATGAGCTGGCTGCTTCAGTAGACCTGGCAAGGGTGAAGGCGAACAGCAAAGTCAGACCGAGCACTGAAAATACATACTTTCTGTGAGCAGCAAAATCAGCGCATCCCAAACCAAGTAAACCAAGTAGCAGTTTATCATCTCTTCTTGACTGTGCAAATGACTGGGAGATGGCAGTAGATCTACCTGGGCTAGGGGCATATCCAGAGAGTGTCAGAAGATCTCGCCAGATATAGTGCTGCATTCCTCATCATCACACCAGATTGTAATGATTGAGCTGACAGTGCCATTTGAATCCAGATTGGACGAGCAATACTCATTCATAGTAGCCAAGTATAATGATCTTGCCGCGGATGTGCGACACTGCAAGGGTCATGGCTGTTGAGGTGGGTGCAAGAGGTCTCACGGCTGCCTCAGTGTATGATCTACTGAAACTGTTGGGGTTGAGGGAACAGTCAAGAACAAGAGCACTTGAGGCTCAGTGAAACTGCGGAAAAGGCATCGTGCTGGCTGTGGAACAACCGCAACAGGCTATGGAACTCAAGACAGTATTTGTTTTCAACATAGGGGTTACTTTCACAATTGCCTCCAGCTGGCAGGAAATAGGAATGAATTTGAAAGCTGCAACTAAGGTGGAGTGGGTTCAATTCTCTGCACTAGATAACAGGAGGCTGACACTTGGGAGTCATGACCTAAGTGCCCCCCCTAGTGTAAAGGAGATTAAGGGGCCGAAACACTTGATCGAAGGGGGGACCTTTTCTGATGATCAGATTGCCTCCTGTTGTATTGCTCTGTATAGTTTCCTATCCTAATATAAGGATTCTAGCAATATGTGTGATATTAACATTCTAATACTATTTCTGACACCAACATTCAGACACAGAATCAAAAATAATCTTGAAAGGTCTTTACCAGTTGATG